>JAJIBD010035678.1:0-12243 GCA_021461705.1 Cryptotis parvus
TAATGCTTTGCTATAAACATAAGTAGGGAGGAATGTGTTTCCGCTGCGTATTTTGGTTTCCCAGGGGAGTGGATTCCCGAGGAGGTGGTATGGCTGGGTCAAATGGGGGTTCAATTTCTAATGTTTGGAGGAATGTCCATATTGTTTTTACAGAAATGCGCACCGAGCCGCATTCCCACCAGCTATGGATGAGGTGTCACCCTTTTCCACACACCCCGCCCAGCACTTGTTGTTCTTGCCCTTTGAATATGTTGCCGGTCTCTCTATGGTTGGCCAGTGGCATCTCATTGTTGTTTTGATTTGATCCTCTGATGATTAGTGTTGGAGTAGAGCATTTTTTTCATATGTTTTTGACAGTTCAAAATTTCTTCCTTGCTGAAGTTTCTGTTCATTTCTTCTACCCTCATTTTTGTGATGGGGTTGTTTGTTTTCTTCCTTGTAAGAAGTTCTACCAGTGCTTTTGATATATCCTGGATATTAAGCCCCTCATCAGACGGGTATGGGTGAATATTCTTTCCCATTCTGTGGACTGCTTTTTTGTATCTTATCACTGTTTCTTTTGAGGTGCAAATGCTTTTTAGTTTCATGTAGTCCCATATGTTTTATCTTTTCTTCTAGTTGCTTTGTTAGTGATGTTTCACCTTTGAAGATGCCTTTAGCTTCAATGTCATGGAGGGTTTTTCCTATATTTTCTTCAATGTACTTTATGGATTCAAGTCTGATATTGAGATCTTTTAATCCATTTTGATCTGATTTTTGTGCATGTGTGAAAGACACAGGTCAAAATCCATTTTTTTACATGTCGCTGCCCAGTTTTCCCAACACCACTTGTTGAAGAGGCTTCCTTCCATTTTAGACTCATTGCACCTTTATCAAAGATTAAATGATCATGTGTTTGAGGTTGGGTGTCCGGATACTCAATTCTATTCCATAGGTCCCAGGTCTGTTTTTATTCCAATACCATGCTGTTTTAATTACTACTGCCTTGTAGACAGTTTGAAGTTGGGAAGGTGATGCCTCCCATCTTTTCCTGAGGATTGCTTTATCTATCCCTTTGGCGTTTATTTATTCCATACAAATTTCAGGAGTGTTTGGTCAATTTCTTTGAAGAATGTCATCCGTATCCTCATAGGGACTGCATTGAATCTGTACAGAGCTCTAGGGAGTATTACCATTTTGACAATGTTGATTCTCCCCATCCATGAACAGGGAATGTGTTTCCATTTCCTTGTGTCCTCTTGTATCTCTTGGAGCAGTGTCTAGTAGTTTTCTTTGTACAGGTCCTTTACACACTTGGGGAAGTTGATTCCTATGTATTTGATTTTCTGTGGCACAACTGTGAATGGAATTGTTTCCTTAATATCTCTTTCTTTTCTTTCGTTATTTGTATATAGGAAAGCCACCGACTTTTGGGTGTTGATTTTGTATCCTGCCACTCTACTATATGCTTCTATTGTTTCTAGGAGTTTATTGGTAGAGAGTTTAGGGTTCTCTAGGTATATCATGTCATCTGCAAATAATGATAGCTTGAATTCTTCCTTGCCTATCTGGATGCCCTTGATGTCCTTTTCTTCTCTGATTGCTATGGCAATTTCTTCCAGTACTGTATTGAATAAAAAGAGGTGAGGGTGGGCAATCTTGTCTTTTCCCTGATCTCATGGGGGAAGGCTTTCAACTTTTCCCCATTTAGAATGATGCTTGCTGTGGGCTTTTGGTAGATGGCTGTAACTATCTTGAGGAAAGTCCTTTCAATTCCCCATTTTCTGGAGGGTTTTAATCATGAACAGGTGCTGGATCTTGTCAAATGCTTTTTCTGCGTCTATTGAAAGGATCATATGTTGTTTTATTTTTTCTTTTATTGATATGATGTATTATGTTGATTGACTTGTGAATGTTGAACCATCCTTGCATTCCCGGGATGAATCCTACTTGGTCATGATGTATAGTCTTCTTGATGAGTCTTATTTTTGATGCAATTACAAATGAGGTCATTATCCTAATTTATTTGTGTAATTGAGAACACATGGAGATGCTCAGAAATTACCCCTTATGGTGCAGGAGACCACGTGGAGTGCTGGAGACCAAAACTAGGTTGGTTGCATGCAAGACAAGATTTCTACACACTCTATATCACTAGGGTTTCTCTATATTTTTTAATAAAATAAAAATATTAAATAGCCATGATTTATAATGTTATGATTAGTTGCAGATTAGGCACTCAATAATTCAGCACTAATTCCTCCAACTTTACTCTACCAGCATTTCCATATTTCCTCCCTATACCAAGCCATAGTCCTGTCAACTTGACAGGCACATTAAAAATTTTCAGTGGTTGCCACTTAGATCTCAGATTTTCAGTTTTGTTGAATCTTTCTTTTGACTATATGGCTATCCACCTCAATCATATCACTGATATAACTTAAGTCATGGTCCCTGTAAACCCATTATTTCTTATTCTTTTCTTTACCCATTGATTTCTTTCCTTCTCTATCTCTCTCTAAGAACTGGGGTCAGCACAACATCAACCCCCTTTGTTCCAAACTTCAACGGTTCCTGGATTTTATACATTTATCTAATTTCTTATTGATGGCTCATAGTTTGCATATAAAATGTAATCAGTCTTTGTATATTGATTTTATAGTTTGGAAATCTAGTGAATTTATTTATTGCAACAGATTTGGTGGGGATTTTTTGTTTATATAAAAACAAAAATATTATTTTACTTATTATTGTTCTCTTTGGATACTTTTATGTCATTTTCCTTGTATGGGTTCTCTGGCTGGAATTTGTAATACTATGCTGAACAGAAACGTGACAATATTCCGGTCCTTTTCATAATTCTAGAGGAAATATTTTTATTTCTTATTATCTAGTATGATGCTAGACATAGATCATCATCAGTGGCTTATATTATGCTGAGATCATTTTATTATGTGCCAATTTTATTTGAGGGCTTTTATTGTAAAATGCTTTGAATTTTTCAACCCAGTTTCAACATTTATTGAGGTGGACATATGGTTCCTCTTTTTTTGTTGATATGACTCATCATGTTGATATATTTGTTTCTGCAAAACCAGCCTTGTATAGAATAGATCTCATTTGAGCAAGTTGTATGGTTCATATAATTTATTGCTAAGAATTTCTTGAGAATTTTTGCACATAGATTCATTGGAGATATTGGTCTATCACTTGTTCACTTGACATCCTGTTATTCGTCGATTTGCTCAAGCGGGGGTCAGTAATATTTCTATTTGACCCTATCACGTGCCAGTGTAGCCCAATGGCATCTGCTTGCTTCAGGGAATGCAAAGAGCCTCAAACCGTTTGTTCAGGGTCTTGACTAAGAAGTCTGACCATCTTGTAAGTGTGCGGCCACGTGATCTTTTGATATCCCGTGGGATCCAGTAGGTAACGGCTCTAGTCCAGTGGTCATCTCCAAATCGCATTACATGTCCAGCCCATCTGATTTTCGATACCTTGGCAAACGAGACAGCGTCCCTGAATCTGGAACAGCAATGGAGGTCGGAGCTCCAGATTCCTTCTTTCACTTGATTGAGGCGTGATATTCCAAGCATAGGTCTTTCAATTTCTTTTGATTGGTCTATAGTTTTGTTTTATTTTATTTTATTGCTTTTTGGGTCACATGTTCCAATGCTCAGGTGTAACTCCTGGCTCTGCACTCAGAAATTACTCCATGGCGGTGCTCAGGGGACCATATGGGATGCCAAGGATCGAGCAGCATGGTCGGCTGCGTTCAAGGCAAATGCCCTACCCACTGGATTATCGCTCTGGCCCAGGTCTATAGTTTGATTTTTGTTATATATACTTTTTCTAGAATCAGAGTAATACTGGCCTATTAAAATGACATATGAAGGGCTGGAGCGATAGCACAGTGGGTAGGGCATTTACCTTGCACGAGCCGACCCGGTTGGATCACCAGCATCTCATATAGTCCCCCGAGCACTGCCAGAAGTAATTCCTGAATAAAGAGCCAGGAGTAACCCTGAGCATCGCTGGTTTGACTCAAAAGCAAAATAAATAAATAAATAAATAAAATGACTTATAAGCTTCCCTTACTATTTTTTGTTTTAGCGTTTTAAAAAAATTAGTTTGCCCTTCTGGGACCTGCAGCTGTTAGGAAAAATGAAGTTATAAAATTTGCCTATAAATGGATGGACATGGAGAAGATTATATTGAGCGAAATTAGCCAGAAGGGAGAGAGACAGATACAGAATGACTGCATTTATCTGCATAACATAAATATATAGGTACATATTATGATACCAATATCCAAGATCAAGTGAAACATATATCAGGAGGTCCTGTCAAAGGTGGAAATTATCACAAACGTGTGGGATTCAGAGGCTAGGTAAGACAGAAATGGAACAGTGTGCTGACAATTGTTGAGGGTACTAATGCCAACCTAGAACTGAGCATTAAATAGAGGCAAAAAAGATACACATGACAACCCTTTAATGTATGTTCTGTAATTCATAGTCTGAGGGGGGAAGGAAAAGAGAGAGAGAGAGAAATGGAAAGAAATCAAGAACCTGCCGTGGAGCAGGGCTGGGGAGGGGGGAGGGAACCGGGGATGTTGGTGGTGGGAGATGGGCACTGGTGGCGGGATGGGTGCTGCAACACTGATTGACCAAAACCCAAATATGAACTTTTTAATTGTATATCTTTTGTAATTTTAAAAATAAAAAAAATTAAAAAAAATAAATAAAATCATAAAGGACTAAAAAAAAAACAAAAATGAAAACAAAACAAAAAAATAACACTAATAAAAATGGGATAATATAGAGGCAAAAAAATAAAAATAAGAAAATTAGTTTGATTTCTTTGGAGCCATACTCAACTTTAATTAGGGCTCACTTCAGGTAAGTTTCAGGAGAACATATGGAGTGCTTGTATAGCACCCGGGTTGAATGCATTCAAGGCAAGTGCTGTACGAATGGTACTATCTCTCCAGCCCCCTCTTATTATGTTGATAAAAAGTTTGTAAAAGGTGTGAGGTTTTCCAATGAGAGTCTGTTAAAAATCTGTGAAGCTATCAGATCCCGAAACCTTTATTTTGAGGAAAGATTTTATTTATTTTTTTTGTTTTTTTAATAAGTAAAATATATGGTTTATTAAGGTTTTATAATTTCTGCATTCACCCTTTTTCTAATTCAGAATATCATCCAAGAAACACTGTATTTTGTTTTTTTAGTTTTTTTATTATACCACCGTGAGACATACAATTACAAAGGTGTTCATAATTGGTTCTTGGTAGTACAGTATACCAGCACCCATCCCTCCACCAGTGCCCCATTTCCACCACCAATGTACCCCACCCCTCCCGCCCACCCCCAAGTTGCCTCAATAGCAGGTACCCCAGTATCCTCTCTTTCTCTCTTTCTCTCTCTGTCTCTGAATCTCTCTCCCTATTCTTTTACACATTGTGGCTAGCCCTGAAGATATTTAGAGTTTATCACTTAAGTCTCTTTGTGTATATACAATGGTGAGTTTTAATCTGCCATTACCATTTCCCACATTTAGTAAAACACTGATATCTATTTATATCCTATTAATGAATGCAGTCATTCTATATCAGTCCTTTTCCTTCTGACTAATTTCCTCAGCATGATAGTATCCATGTCCATCCATTTGCAGGTAAATTTCATAATTTCATCTTCTCTGACAGCTGCATTGTATTTTATAGTGTAGATGAACCACAGTTTCTTTAGCCAGTCCTCTGTTCTCGGGCATTTAGGTTGTTTCCAGATTCTAGCTATAGTGAATAGCTCAGAGATGAATAAAGAAGTAAAGATAGCGTTTCTGCTATGTGTATTTCAGTCTCTCTGGTATATTCTCAGGACTGCTATTGCTGAATCAAATGGGAGCTCAATATCTAGTTTTCTGAGGAATGCCCATATTGTTTTCCAAAAGGGCTGGACCAGCCGGCACTCCCACCAACAGTGGATGAGAGTCCGTTTTTCCCCACATCCAAGCCAGCACCGGTTGTTCTTGCTGTTTTGGATGTGTGCCAGTCTCTGTGGTGTGAGATGGTACCTCATTGTTGTATTGATTTGCATCTCCCTGATGATTAAAGATGAAGAGCACTTTTTCATATGCCTTTTTGGTCATTCGAATTTCTTCTTTTGGAAACTTCTGTTCATTTCTTCTCCCCCATTTTTTGGATGGGGTTGGCTGTTTTTTCTTGTGAAGGGCTACCAGTGCTTGACATATCCTGAATATTAACCCCTTGTCAGATGGGTATTGGGTGAATATCCTTTTCCACTATTCGTGGGGGGTTTATTATTCCATACAAATTTCAGGAGTGTTTGTTCAATTTCTTTGAAGAACATCATGGGTATATTTATAGGGACCGCATTGAATCTGCATAAAGCTCTAGGGAGTATTACCATTTTGATAATGTTAATCCTTCCAATCCATGAGCAGGGAATGTGTCTCCATTTCCTCAGGTCCTCTTTTATTTACTGAAGTAATGTTTTGTAGTTTCCTTTGTAGAGATCCTTTACATTCTTTGTCAAACTGATTCCTAGGTATTTGATTTTCTGCCGCACAATTGTGAATGGGATAGTTTATTTAATGTCCCTTTCTTCTCTTTCGCTGTTTGCATATAGGAAGGCCATTGACTTTTGGGTATTTCTTTTATACCCTGCCACTCTACTATAGGAATGTATTATTTCTAGGAGCTTCTTGGTAGAGAGTTTCGGGTTTTCCAGGTATAATATCATGTCATCTGCAAATATTGATAACTTGGCTTCTTCCCTTCCTATCCGGATGCCCTTAATGTCTTTTTTCTTCTCTGATTGCTATGGCAAGTACTTCCAGGACTATATTGAATAGAAGTGGTGAGAGTGGGCAGCCTTGTCTTGTCCCTGAACTTAAGGGGAAGGCTTTCATTTTTTCCCCCATTGAGAATGATGCTCACTGTGGGCTTGTAGTAGATGGCCTGGATTATCTTGAGGAAGGTTCCTTCAATCCCCATTTTATGGAGAGCTTTTATCATGAACAGGTGTTGAATCTTGTCAAATGCCTTCTCTGTATCTATTGATATGATCATATGGTTTTTATTTTTCTTTTTGTTGATGTGATGTATTATGTTGATTGACTTGCGTATGTTGAACCATTCTTGCATTCCCGGGATCAATCCCACTTGGTCATGGTATATAATCTTTTTGATGACTCTTTGGATTCTATTTGCTAGTATTTTGTTGAAGATCTTAGCATCTGTATTCATCAGGGAGTTTGGTCTGTAGTTTTCCTTTTTTGTGACATCTCTGTCTGCTTTGGGTATCAGGGTGTTATGTGCCTAGTAAAAGCTATTTGGGAGTGTTTATGTTTCTTCAATTTGCCGGAAGAGCTTGAAAAGAATTGGGAGTAGGTCCTCTTTAAAGGTTTTCTAGAATTCACTGGTGAATCCATCTGGACCTGGGCTTTTGTGTTTGGGGAGACTTTTGATTACCGATTCTATTTCCTCGATGGAGATAGGTTTGTTGAGGTATTCCAAATCTTCTTGTTGCAGACTTGGGAGGCTATAGGAATTCAGGAATTTGTTCATTTCTTCTAGATTCTCTTGTTTCATGGCATACAGGCTCTCATAGTATCTCTGATGATCTTTTGAATTTCTTTGGTTTCTGTTGTGATGTCCCTGTTTTCATTTCTGATTCCATTTATTTGGGTTCTCTCTTTTCCTTTTCTTACAAGTCTTGCAGGTGTTTTGTCAGTCTTGTTTATTTTTTCAAAGAATCAGCTTCTGGTTTCGTTGATCTTCTGGATTGTTTTTTGACTTTGAGGAAAGATTTTAATACAATTTCAATTTCTTCTATTTTTTTTAAATTTGATCGTTGTGAGATATAAAATAACAAAGTTGTTCATCATTCAATTTGAATCATACAATATTCCAACATCCATCCCTTAACCATACACATTTCTCCTCACTAAAGTTCCCAGTTTCCCTCCTGCCTGCCCTCTCTCTAGCCCCAAAAGCGTGCTTCTGTGGCAGACAGTTCTCTCTCTCTCTTTTCTCTCTCACACTCTCTCTTATTTGCTTTTATGACACTGAGGTTTGCAGTACAGTTACTGAAAAAGTATGATGCATACTTTTATCTCTATAAGCACTCAGGTCTTGTCCAAAGTGAACATTTCCAGCTATCATTGTCATAGTTGTCCCTTCCCTGTCCTAACTGCACTCCCTCCCACTTTGTGTCAAACTTCCTACCATGAACCAATCTGGAATACTATTCAAATAATATGTTCTTTTTATTTAAGCCCACAAATAAGTGTAATGATTCTATGTTTGTTCCTCTCCGTCTGACTTATTTCACTCAGCATGACTCTCTTCATGTCCATCCATGTATGAGATAAATTTATGACCTTATTTTTCCTATCAGCTTCATAGTGTTACATTGTATAACTCTACATATTTTCTATATCCACTCATCTGTTCTCAGGCATTTGATTTATTTCTGGATTCTGACTATTGTGACTAGTGCTGTAGTGAACATAGGAGTGCAGATGGCTTTTATACATTGTGTTTAGGGTCACTAGTGTATATTACTAGGAACAGTATTGCTAGGTTGAATGGAAACACTATCTAGTTTTTATTTCCTGAGTAATGTATATGTTGTTTTCCTGAAAGGATGGACCAAATGGTATTCCCTACAGCAATGAATGAGGGTCACTTTTTCTTTATACACACCAGGATTGATTGATTTTTGATTGAAGAATTGTGATTTTCAAAGTTAATAACAGTTGAGTTTTATAACACCAACATATTATCGTCAACTTCCCTCCACCAGGTTTCCCATATCCCTTCCCCACCCAAATCCCCACCCCATCCTAGCTGTCAACTTGACAGGTTCATTACAGAGTCTCAGCTGTTGCAGCTTAGATTTCATGTTCTCACTTTTGTTTTGATATATGGCTACACCACTCACACATATCACCAGTATAGAAGCCCTGATCCATGTTCACTCATTATTTCCCAATCTTGTCTTCTTGCCCTGGATTTCTCTCCTAGTGTGTCCTACTCCTGTCTATACACGGAGTGAAGGATGATGTAGGTATCTCCATTTTCCTACAGTATACTTACTCATCCAGTACTCTAAATACCACAGATAGATGGGGTAATTCTATCCTTTGTTTGCATTTCTTCTTCTGGCATACTTCACTCACATGATATCTACCCATCTTAACCAGGTTGCAGTAAATTGCATGCTTTCATCATTCCTTGCATTTTCATAGCATTCCATTATTATGTGTACCACATCTTCATAATACATTCATCTGCCATTGTACATCTAGATCAATTCCATATCTTAGCTTATCTACTGAGAGCAGCAATGAATAATTTTGTGCATATGACACTTTGAAAGAGTATTTTTATGGCCTGGGGATAGATGGTTGTTCTTTTGATGTGTGCCAGTCTCTGTGGCATGAGATGATAACTCATTGTACTTTTGATTTGTATCTTCATGATAATTATTGACATAGTGCACTTTTTTTCATGTGCCCTTTGCCTATTTATATTTCTTCTTTGAGGAGGTTCCTATTCATTTATCCTCACCATTTTCACTATTTCTATTTTTACACTAATCACTGGTATGTTTATATGCCTATTTATTTCTGATTCAGTTTTGGCATTTTTTACTAATTGAGATTCTGTGATTTATGATGGTTTCTAATGATAGTTTTTTATGCACAGAATTCCAACACCACACTCACCAACAGTGTACCCACGTTCCTCCCTCAAGGACACTAACACCCATTCCTTCCATGCTACCACCAATTGAATTCTGTTGATAAGTTCTCCCATGTGTTGCATTGGGCCCTTTATTACTATCTTGCTGTGTATCTTTAAGAACCATATATAAAAGATACCTTACTCTATCTATTCCTTCCCTTCTCATAATATCCTCTAGTTCCATACCTGTTGCTACACATTGCATGATTTTTTTTTCTTAGAGGTGCATAGTATTCCATTGTGTATATACAGATATAAATATTCTTAGAAGATTGCATGATTCTAAGAAATTTTAAATTACCCAGAGTGATAGTGTACATTCATAATAATGTTAATATTGTTAATTTATTTATTTTTCAGTTTAATAATTTTGCATCCATCGTTTCTACTTTTACTTATTAGAACTTTCTCTTTTTTGCAGTGAATCTCACTAACAATTTAAAATTTGTATTTGTATTGCCCTTTTTGATGTCTATTTCAATTATTTACACTAGATATTTTATTAATTCCTTTACTACTTTATGATTTTTCTTCATCCTTTTTATAATTCTTTTAGGTATTAGACTAATTTGAGCTTTATCTTTTTTCTTAGGGGATTCTATATTTCTATATAATTCCTTCCTAGTACTACTTAGTTGCATTGCATGTGGTCCAGAAAATCATATATTTATGTTCTTCTGCAAGTATTTTTGATTCCCCAAATGATTTATTCACTGATCTTATACTTGTTAAGGAAAGATATTGTTTGATATTTCAAAGTCAATAGCAAGATGGATAATCTCCAATGTTTAGGAATACCAGAAGAGGAAAAGAGAAATGGGAAGAAACGACTGTTGGCAGAGAAAATAGTTCAGAACTTCCTCAGTCTCTGGAAGGAGACCTGTTCACATATTCAAGAGGCCTAGAGAATAAGAGCAAAATGGACTCAAACATAATGGTACCAAGACACGTCATAATCAAAATAACCAAGAGGGAGAGGGAGAGGGGAGAGAGAGGGAAGAGAGAACGGGGGAGAAAGAGAACTTAAAGTGGTTAGCAAAATTAAACCTATAAAACAAGGGAAATATATAAAATAATATAAAATGCCAACATATCTCTTATTTAGTCATTTAAAAGATAACAGAAAGGCATATTAAAGCGCTTAATAAAAATTCAGCCTAGAGTTTTTTATACTGAAAAGTTATCATTTACATTGGAGGGGCAGTTAAAAACATTCTCAATCAACAAAGAGCTGACAATATGTGATACATCTCAACCAGCCCTGGAAAAATTACTGAAAAGCCACATATAAGAAGCAAATGACTGGGGCTGGAGAGATAGTCCAGTGGGTAGGGCATCCCATGGATCTGGACCATCCCATCGGGTGGTCCTCTGAGCACCGCCAGGAGTAATTCCTGAGAGCAGAGCCAGGAGAAACCCCTGAGCATTTGCCAGATGTGACCCCCAAAAAAAAACAACAAAAAAGAAGCAAATGGCTAACTGCAAAAATCACCAAATCTAACATAGAAAATGACATTAACACATTTTGTAATATCAAGAATCTTTATAAATATCAATGTACTGAACTCCTTCATAAAAGGAACAGAATGGCTAGATGATTTAGGAAATACAACTGAACTTTCTGCTGGAAACACACTTGAATTGACAAGATAAATATTAGTTCAGAGTGAAAGGATGGAAAACAATTCAGTCCCCTTAGAGGATGGCATTGATAAAGTCTCATGACTTTTATTCTTTTATTCTGGGTTTATTATGTGTGAATCTGGCCAATTTCTGTTACTGGCATTCACTTTCTGAGTTTCTAGAATGTAGTGGGTTTCTACTAGTCAACTCCAGATCCACTACCAGTATCTTTGCATTGGTTGATATGATCACCTGACTTTATGTATATTTAATTATATTAAATATTCTAACCCTGACTCGCCACCCCAGGAGAGCTTCGCAAGAAGCAAGACGACAACCCACTCCATGAGGGCCACCATTTTCCACATCAGGACTTCCCTCTTGTCAGGAACTCCACACAGCAGAAGAGCCTATTACGGCATGGCTCACATGGTTGCTTGCGGCCTCGCGGTTCATCAATAAATGCTGGAGATCAGAGGTGACTATAAGAGTATGCCACCCCCACAGTAGAGCCTGGCAAGCTATCCGTGTTGTATTTGATATGCCAAATACCAGTAACAATTATTGACCTCATTCCCATGAACTGATGGAATGGTTTGAGGCTCTTTATGTTCGTGGAGCAAGAAGATGCCCTTGGGCTCTACTAGCATGATGCTGGACATATGGAGATATTACTGGTGCCCGCTCAAGCAAATCAATGATGAATGGGAAGACAGAGACAGTTACAATGGTAGGGAAATGTCACCTTCCTGGTGGTGAATGGGTCCCTGGCACATTCGGGACTGATATACATTCCCTGGCTGATGGATGGAAGAATGGGTCATAGACTGGTTACTGACAACCTAAGTGCCTGTTCAGGCACCATT
>JAJIBD010035681.1:0-13663 GCA_021461705.1 Cryptotis parvus
TGTGTCCGACTGATCAACTCTGTCTTTATTGCACCCCTTTATTTAATAAACTGGTGAACCTATGTACTTTCTACATCCTATGAGTTGTCTCAACAAAATGAATAGATCCCAAAGAGGAGGCCCTTGAAATCTGTGTTCAATAACCAGAGCTATAGGTTAGAAACACAGGCTCAAACATAGGTTTGTGTCTGGAGTCTAAGGTGTGTGTGTTGTGTGTGTGTTGTGTTTGTGTGTATGTGTGTGTGCATGTATTAAGTGTTAGTTTTCTAGAATTGAGCTCTTAACCTATGGGATCTGACACTATCTCTAGGAAGATAATATCAGAATTGAGTTAAATTATTGAACAGCAGAGAGTGGAATGATAGTATGGTAGGTAGAGTGCTTGCCTTGCAATGAGCAACCTGGACTGATCCAACATCCCATATGGGCCCCTGAGCATGGTCAGGAGTAATTCCTGAGTGCAAAGCCTGGAATAATCCCTGAGCATCTCCATGTGTGCCTACCAAATCAAGACAATACAAAAATTATTGAACACCAGACAGCAAAAGAAATTCTTGTTATAGGGGAAAGCACATTCGGGATCAGAAGTCAAGTGTTCCTGTGTTAGAAGGCAAAGAATGCACATACACGGAAGGATATATACACAGAAAAACTCAGGGCTTTCTTCTACAGAAGGTAGCCAAATTTACAGGTGCCTGCTACAGAAGATCATAGATAGGGTGGTTTATTTCTCCAGGTTGCAAAGTCCAAAATTAGGATGCCAGTATGGAGAGTTCTGGGGAGAGCTCTTTTCTTGGTGCATGGATGGAGACATTTTCAATATCCGGACTCCACAGTTCATCAGAGCTCCACCCAGCAGAAGAGCTGATCACAGCCCTGCTTGTCAGAGTCCCACCCTACAGCCGTCTATTTCAAGCCCAGGTATGCCTTATCCAGAAACTCAGAGACAAGGGGGTAGAGCTACTACTGGCTCTCCCTGTGCCCAGCTGATCATGAGGTGCCCAGGAGGATAGGTGAGTTCTAGCCCTGGCCTGCCATCCCAGCAGAGCCTCGCAAGAAGTCAGAGGAACCCCCCCACATAATGAAGGCTGCCATTTTCAACATTTGGACTCCACAGCTCATCAGAGCTCCACCCAGCAGAAGATCTGATCTTTCCCCATTTCACATGGCTGCTTTGCGGCCGCACAGTTCATCAATACATGCATGAGATGAGAGGCTACTCGAAGAGTATCCCAACTGCTCGGCACAGCCTGGCAAGCTACCTGGGTTGTATTTGATATGCCAAAAAACCAGTAACAATTATAGACCTCATTCCCATTACCTGAAGGAATGATTTGAGGCTCTTCATGTTCCTGGAGTAAGCAGTTGCCCTTGGGCTACACTGGCATGTGACAGGATGTATGGAGATGCTACTGGTGCCCACTCAAGCAAATCGATGTACAATGGGAAGACAAGTGATACAAGTGATACAAGTGATGGATAGAGGCTTTTACCGTGTCTACACGGGATGGACAGAACTTTTTCTATCTCTTCGTTATTTTGTAAGGGTAATAATCCCATCATGATGGATTGATCTAACCGGTCCTCCCTGTTATTTCAACCTAATGACATGCTGAAAGCCCCACATCCTAATACCATTCCATTAGGGATAGGGATTCATCAAATGACGAATGGGGAGGGAATGATGAGGCACAAACATTCTTAGCAATCATATTTTGCTGCATTTTCTTTCTTCCATCCCTTTCATTTTATTTTAAATGTATTTGAAACAGTTGGGTTGAAGATCAGAAGAGATAGTACAGCGTGGAGGGTATTTGTTTGCCTGAGATCACTCTGAGTTTTGTCCCCAGTACCATAAATGCTCCTTCTAATCCTGCCAGGAGTGACCCCAGAACAGAAAGTTAGGAGTAAGCTCTAAGCACCACTGGGTATAACCAACATACCATAGTTGGATTGAAGCACAGTTTTGTGTGTAGCTTTATGACCTTTATAAAATTTTCCTTGTCATATCTTGAGTTTATTGTTACCATAAGACATATTCATGTAGATAGATTTAAGGGGCCAGAGAGGTACAGACTTTTAAATGTTCTTGTGCATATTGCTGTTTGCTTTACAAGAAATTTGAGTCAAGCTTCAGTTCTGGCAGCAGTATACTCTGTATCCTTGCCAACATTTTTTAAGTTATCCGCTAAAAATCATAAACAACACCATCTGATTATTATTTTAAACTTTTACTGAAGTAACATATTTGGGATAAACTGTCTGTTTATCCCAAAACAAACATATAGAAAAAGAAGAACAACTTCACCATTCTCAGAAGACTCTTCAGCTCTCTGCTAGTCACGATGAACCCAAGAATAACCTCTACTCTGACTTCTACAGTAATAGATCAGTCCCCTTGTTTTCTCAGTTTCATTCTGATGTTTCACTTTTATAAGCACAGAACATTGTCCTCATCCATTCTGCTGCCAACGGATCTTTGGATTGTTTTCCGTTTGGGACTGTGAGATTTTCTTGTACAATATGATTGCTATGCATTTCTAATGGGCCCACACTGGGAATTGGTGGGCTATCAGGGATCCTATAGGCAGATTTGTTACTGCAAGAGAGGTATTTCCAAATGGTTGTATCTCATTAGGCTCCCAGAAGGAGTACTTAAGAATTCCAGTTTCTCCAAGTTTTGGTTAACATTTGTTATTCAGTCTTTTTGATTTTAGCTGGTGGAATAGGCTTTTATTAATATATCATTGTACCTTTAATATGCACTTCTTGGTGAATATGAGGTTGGGTAACTTTGCACTGGACTTTTGGTAGCACTTTATCAACTTTTGTAATTAGTATGATTGATTACTTTACCCTTTTCATTCTAATTAACTTTTGCAGTTCCTAATTAAGTTATCTCTTACTGAATTAAATAAGCATTTGCCGGATGGGGCTGGAGGTAATACCTGGTGGTGTTCAGGGCTTAATCTTGGCTTTATGCTTCTGGGGTTGTTTATGTGGTGCTGAAGATCCAGCCCGGATCAGCTACGTACAAGGCAAGCACTTTTTCTCCTGTACAGTCTCACCAGCCCCTCTAAGCATTTTTAAATACTCTAATTCTGTGTGAAATGTCAAATATTGGGACTGGAGTGATAATGCACCAGTAATAATGCAGTAATAATGCAGTGATAATGCGTGATAATGTGCCTCGTGCACAGCTGACCCAGCTTCGATCCCTGGCATTCCATATGGTCCCTTAAGCACCACCAGGAGTAATTCCTGAGTGCAGAGCCAGGAGTAACCCCTGAACATTGCCTGGTATGACCTGAAAAAGTCAAATATCCTCTACACTTTGGGTACCAAAAGTCCAAAAGTCAAAAATCCTCTACACCTTTTTATTCATTAGTGCTATTTTTTATGACCGGAAGATATACAGGAGATATCAGTACAGCAAGTAGTGCATTTGTCTTGCATGCATCAATCTAGTTCAATCCCTGGCTCCCCATATGGTCTCCCAAGCACTAGCAGGAATTATCCCTGACTGCAGAACCAGGAGTAAGCCCTGAGCATTGCTGGAGTTGCTTCTACCCCCTCCCCCAAAGAAAGAAATATAAATTGGGGCAGGAGAGATAGCGCAGTTACTAGAAGTAGCTATGAGTTGCTCAACAAATTAGTAGATTCCAAAGAGGGAGGTCCTCAGTAACTCATATGCCCAGATCTAAATCAAACCCCCAGAATGACATTTATCCCAAATCCTCCACTCTGGCACTGCTAAATGTGGTCCAAGAGACCCCTGAGTGTTGCAAGATGGCCTTGGTGGTCCCTGTCCCTGCAGAATTTGAGCTGTACTGCATTCTCAGGTCCAAGCATTGAACCTCCCAGAGATGGTCTAGTGTCTTCAGAAGTGGACCTGGCTTTCCTTGGGGCCCATACCTGCTGTGTTGGGGTGGTCAGCAGGTCAATGTCTTGCTGGGAATTGAACTAAGGACTTTCTTTTTGGAAGGGGAACATCCAGCAATGCTCAGGGATTACTTCTGGATGTACACTCACGACTCACTCCTCGATGGCGGGGAACCATATGGGATGCTGGAGATTGAACCTGGGTGGAAGATTGTACAAGGCAAGCAACCTACCTGCCGTATCCTTCCAGCCCTTGAACTGAGTGCTTTGCACATGCTAGGCATATATATATACCACTAGAACCATCTCCCTGGCCCATGATAGACATTTTAATGGTTCCAGGGTACATATTTTTCCCTTCATGATTTCATGATTGTTGTGCCCTTTCTTTGGGGCGGGAAGTGATTTGAGCCATACTAGGCAATGCTCAGGGCTTACACAGGACTCTGCTCTGGGATTACTCCTGGCAGTGCTTGGGGAACTGTATGTGGTGCTGGCAATCAAACTGGGATTGGCTGAGTGTGAGGCAAGCATCCTAACTGCTGTACTATCTCTTCAATTTTGGCACATCCTCAAAAAGAATCTCTGTTCACTTCAAGGTCCTGAATATCTTCTCTTGTTAAGTTTGCGTTCTTTAATGCTCAGTGAGATTGAATTTTTATTTATTTATTTTTATTTATTTTTGCTTTTTGGGGTCACACCCAGCGATGCTCAGGGGTTACTCTTGGCTGAGCTCAGAGGACCATATGGGATGCGGGGATCGAACCTGGGTCAGCCGCATGCAAGGCAAACACCCTACCTGCTGTGTTATCTCTCTGGCCCCAAGAGATTGAATTTTTTGTTTTTTTTTTTTGGGGGGACACCCAGAGATGCTCAGGGGTTTCTCTGGCTCTGCACTCAGGAATTACTTGGGGGTGCTTAGGGAACCATATGGGATGCTGAGGATCGAACCCAGGTTGGCCACGCACAAGGCAAGTGCTCTACCCACTGGACTATCACTCCGGCCCCAGAGATTGAATTTTTTAATTTCAAAATTTTGTCTTTGGCCAGAGACATAATACAGTGGGTACTTGCCCCCACACAGCCAACCCCAGCTCAATCCCTCTTAGCACCTATGTTCCCTGAACACAGCCAGAAGTGATGAGCACAGAATCAGGAGTACCCTGAACATAGCTGGGTGTGGCTCCAAAACAAATGAACTAAAAGACACAGAGAAAGAGGACCAAAATACTTAATTTTGGGTTTGGAGCTTCATCCTTCAGTGCTCAGAGAGGCTTTTTCCAATGCTGTGTTTGGGTGTTGCTCCTGGTGATGCTTGAGGGAATTTGTGGTGACTGGGATCAAACCTGGGCCTCTAGCATGTGGGAGAATACTTAGGCCATAGAGTACTTCCAGCCCCAAAAAAAAAAGAATGGGCCGGAGTGATAGCCCAGTGGGTAGGGCGTTTGCCTTGAACACGGCTGGCCTGTGCTGGCCCGGGTTCGATCCCCGGCATCCCATATGGTCCCCCGAGCACCACCAGCAGAGTAATTCCTGAGTCCAGAGCCAGGAGTACCAGGTGTGACCCAAAAACAAAAAAAAAAAAAAAAGAAAAAAGAATGGGGTGGGGAGGCAACCTGGTGGTGCTCAGGGCTTACTCCGCCTGTGTGCTCAGGGGGTGACTCCTGCTGGGACTCGAGAGATGGAACATGGGTCAGACACATGGAAGGCAGGTGCCTTGCTGGCTGAACTAGTCCTCCGATCTCCCTCCAGATTCTTCTGTTCTTTTGTAATTAAAATTTCAGGCACAAAGATTTTTTTTGTTGTTGTTATTTGGAGAGAGAGCACACCCAGAGGTTCTCAGAATCTGCTCCTGGCACTGTGCTTGGGAATCACTCCAGATGGTGCTCAGAAAACCATGTGGTGCTTGGGATGGAACCCCAGTCTCCTGCATGCAAATCACATGCCTAACCCAGTGAGCTATTCTCCAACCCAAAGATATTTTTAAAATATTTAAGTGTTTTTTTTTTTTTTTTTTTTTTTGCTTTTTGGGTCACACCCGGCAATGCTCAGGGGTTTCTCCTGGCTCTGCACTCAGGAATTACTCCTGGCGGTGCTCGGGGGGACCATATGGGATGCCGGGGGATCGAACCCGGGCCGGCATGGCAATGTGCAAGGCAAGCACATTTCCCATCATATTATCTCTACCTCCCTTTGTTTTTTTCACAGTCACCAGGATTGTTTTTGTTTTGCAGCCACATCTTGGGGGTGTTCAGGGCTTATTCTTGGTTCTGCATTATGACATAACATGCAGTGCTGCTCAGGGGATCATGTGGGACGGTTGAACCTGGGTTGGCTGCATGAAAAACCAGTACCTTTGCCCACTGCACTATTGCTCTCCCCCTCTTTTTTTGGGTCACACCCAGTGATGCCCAGGGGGTTACTCCTGCTTCTGCACTCAGGGAATTACTCCTGGCTGTGCTCTGGGGACCATATGGAATGCCAGGGTCGAACAGCGAACTGGGATGGCTGCATGGTAGGCAAATGCCCTACTGCTGTAATCTACTAAAAAGGGAGGATCTGTCCCCTCCATTTTTATTATTGAATTGAAGTCCATGGGCCTCCATGGCTGGCTTACATGAGGCAGAAAGGAGAGGGGGTCACTTTCTCCCAATCTGCCTCAGTTGCCCTAGGACCTGCTGGGAAGGTTAGGCCTTACCCAGGCCTTACGGGTTCTTGTATCACTGTCACTGTCTTCCCATTGTTCATTGATTTGCTCGAGTGGGCACTAGTAACATCTCCATTAGTTCTGTCACAAGCAAGTGTAACCCAAGGGCATCTGCTTGCTACAGGGACAGGAGGATCCCCAAACCATTCTTCAGGTCATGGAACTGAGGTCCATAATTGTTACTAGTTTTTGGCCTAACAAGTAAATAAAACATGGGTAGCTTGCCAGCCTCTGCTGTTTAGGTGGTATAGTCTCAGTAGAAGGCTTTCATCTCGAGCATTTACTGATGAAACTTAAAGGGGAAGATCAGGTTTTCTCTTGGGTGGAGCTCTGAGGAACTATGGAGTCTGGATGTTGAGAATGACTGACTGCATGATGTGTGGTTTGTTCTGGCTTCTTGCTAGGCTTACTGGTATCAGTTAGAACCTCTCTAGAACTGTATACAATGTATAAATGTGAAAGATCTTGGGAAGGACCTTATCCTAAAATCAGCATTCTCTAAGAATATTGCGGCTGCAAAGCAGCAGCGCCGCCAAGGGAGCTGTGGGTCTGGCATGGGTGGGTCTCTCTTCCGGGGCAACTGGCATGGAGGCGGAGGAAAGGGCAGGGCCCAAAACTCCACTCCGAGTCCGGCCAGCGTGGTCTCTCCCCACCCATGAGAGCAAACCCTTGGAGCAATGTTGGCCAGGGACTGGCCTAGCCCTTTACTGGGAGGTGAGCTCCATGGGTTGCTTCCACAGGGGCTGGCTGAGCAGCGCAGCTGAGGGTCTGAAGTGGATGGGTTCTTGTATAGCAAGCAGAAAAAGAATTTCAGGAGAAGATGAGCAAGCAAGCAGTGAAGTAAAACAGATTTTATTTGGAGGCGTTTAGGAAGGAAAAGAAGGAGAAAAAGTGAGTGAGTGAGTGAGTGAGTGAGTGAGTGAGTGAGTGAGCGAGAGAGAGAGAGAGAGAGAGAGAAAGGAGAGAACACACATCTCATGAGCGGAGATGTGGGTGACACATGTCCTCGGCCACGTGGGCACAAGCAGCACAGGGGCAGCATATGCTCACATTCAAGGTGGCTTTTGTAGGATTTTATCTTCTTGGCCTGGAATGCTCTGCAGTCTTTTGTGGGCTGGGCCATTGAGGGTTAATTGGATTAAGGGCTGGCCAGAGAAGGTTGATCAGCTTTGAGGGAAGAACTTGGGAGCTCTGGAGAATTTTTCTTCAGTTCCCTCTTCAGGGTCCAGCCTCCTCAGGATCTGTTGCTGATGAAGGTATTATTCGATATCCAGTCCAGTCTTCCTTGTCTATCTGCCAGCCTACTTCATATTTCTCTATCTGCCTGTCTACATCAGAATCACTGTGAGAAACAGTTACAGAGCTGTTCTTGTTGGGTTTCAAGCATACTATGTTCCAACACCCATCCCTTCACCAGTGTGCATTTTCCACCACCAGTCTTCCCACCCCTCCCCCATCCTGCCTGTCTCTGTGGTAGGCACCTCTGTGTGTGTCTCTGTCTGTCTCTCTCTTTCACATCCTTCCTCTCTCTCTCCCAACTGCAGAGAACCCATAGGACCATGAGCCATGGGCAGAGGGAAATGACTCAAGAGGCTCATAAACAGGGTTTTTGTCTCTTGTTAACCTCTTGAGCTCCTCCAACCCTGTCTCTCTGTGACAGGCACCTCTCTCTCTCTCTCTCTCTCTCTCTCTCTCTTCCACCTTTTGGGCCTTATGGTCTGTAATAGAAATACTGAGAGATTATCATGTTTATTTCTTTACCTACTACCTACTTTGAGCACGCAGTACTTATCCAGAGTGATCATTTACAGCTATCATTGTCATAGCGGCCCCTTTCTTATCCCAACTGCCAGTTCCCCAGCACTTGGGGCAGGTTTCTGGTCTCCCTTTGATAAATTCTTTTACCTGCCCACTGCTCCATCTCCTGAGCCCTTGAGGGAAACCCCAATATCTTTACTGTATACATATGTTCACTTTCACTGATGTATCCTAGTTTATATAATATCACAGTTCAATGTCACTTAAAAAAAAGATTATTCTAGGGGCAGGAGCAATAAATAGTACAACAGGTAGGGAATTTGCCTTGTTCGCAGCTGTCCTAGATTCAATTCCCTGGCATCCCTTACGGTCCCCCAAGCACTGCCAGAGCATCGCTGGGTGTGACCCAAAGATCAAAAGAAGGAGGAGAAGGAAGAGGAGGGGAGAGAGATTATATGTTAAATGTCCTTTATACTGCCTGTCCCACCCAGTAGGGCAATTCTACTCTGGGCAGCTCTGCCTTATCCCCAGCCTGCCCTGTCACAAATGAGTCAGTTCAGCTCCCAGGCTGCCCAGTGGCCCGTGATGTGTTCTAACATAGCACAAGCTCTGGCACTCGATTTCTTCCCTCTCTGGGGAATGGGAACTGGGAAATAACAAGAAAACAAGCTCTTGAGTGTGGCTGTTGGGTAAAGCTGAGCAGGCGACACTGGGCTGAAGCAAAGCAAAAAAAAGAGAGAAAGGGAGGGACCAACTCAAAAGTGTGTTATCCAAATATCAAAAGGAGCCAGAGAGATAGTCAGCAGGTTGGATGTTTGCCTTGTACACGACTGACTTTTTTTTTCAATCCCTGATACCCCATATGGTCTCCTGAGCCCCTCCAAGAGTAACCCCCTGAGCACAGAGCCAGGAGTAAGCCCTAAGCACCACTGGTGTGACCCAGAAACCAATAACAATGAAAAAAAGAAAAACAACAACAAAAAAAGGAACAGCTGAATTTAGGAGAAAAAAAGAGACCCTTTATTCTGGAAGAAGGAGCTTATTTGTCATCAGAAATGTGTCTGACCTGCTTAAAAAATCAGAAAGGAAAGGAGACTTGGGGGCTCTGGTTTGATGCTGAATTAGGGTGACAAAACAATTATAGGAACTGCTTTCCAAGGAAAACCCTGTATGTGTGTGAGAGAAGGGGGTGCATGGTGGACACACCCCCTCCTACAGGGTGAGGGAGAGGAGACTGCGAGGAAGCCTCAAGGAGCTTGTCAGTGTGGTGAGGACAAAGGTGACTCTAAATCACGGGGTTCAAGGAGCAGCCCCCACCGACAGGTCCCTGTCCAGCCAGAGGCCTGGGCTCCTTATCAGCAAGAAGCTATTTGTGAGACTGTTCAATCACAGTCAAGGAATGTACCTGTGCAGCTGTTCTCAGGGCGCTGGTCCATACCCCAAACGCCTGCCTCGGGGCATCTGGCTGTGCACTAATGCAGGGAGAGTCCTTCTACATTGGGGTGAGGGAGAAAGGGAATAGAGCTGAGGAAGCTTTTGATTATTTGGTTTCTGTCATGGAGGAGATGAGTGGGAAGGGAGAAGGGGAAGGGAGGGGGGGAAGTGGGAGAAATGGCAGGTGGGGAGATGAGGAGGCCCAGGCAGAGCAAGCCCCTCAGGTAGGAGGTGTCTGGTGCCCAGCTGGCTTTCCAGCCCATTCGGGCAACCTTCTGAAACTTCTTTTCTTTTTTTTTTTTTCTTAATCACATGAGCAGAACTCTGTTCTTCATCCAAAATGAGAGTTTTCCCCTGTCCTTCTTTGGAGCAAATCTCTCTGCTCCCATTTTATTCCTAGAGGCCAACCACACCTGGGCTTGGCTTCTAGTCTTCCCACAGCATTTCCTAGATGGATGAGGAGTTAGAAATAGATCATTGGTCAGGTAGGGCATTTCCCCCACGTGGCCAACCCAGGTTTGATTCCCAGCATCCCATATAGTCCTCCGAGCACTTCCAGAAGTAATTTCTGAGTGCAGAGCCAGTAGTAACCTCTGAGTATAGCCAGGTGTGACCTCAAAAAGAGAAAACATGGGCATTGGTGTCCCAGCTCTGCCATCGCAGGGGGTACCTAGGATGAGCTGCACCCCTGTATTCCTCCCTAGCTTTGCGGGCTCAGACCTGCCTCAGAGCTGTGTGACCCCCCACAGGTCCTCCACCTCACCCTGCCTCTCACCTAGATACCTCTTGTCTCTGATGGAGTCATACCCCATTCCTGATGATCTTCCCAACTGTGTTCTATCCACCTGACACACTCTTCCCCCAAGGCTGCAGCCTGAGGGATAGGGCAATTGGTGCCCTGGGGGAAATCACATTTCCAGCCTTCCTAGGCCATCTCTTGGTTTGCCAGGCCTTCGCTTCCTGAGCATCCAAATATCAGAGATGACACCCCGTATTGCACACATGAGAATCTATTGCAGAAGGCCAGGCCCTGGGACATGGGCCAGCTGGGCTCCTCTGCAGGTCTGAAACCAGACGTGGAGGCCGAGGATCAGGGATGAACCGGGAGAAGAGAGGGAGGAGCTGCCCACAGCAGCAGCAGGAGGAGCAGGCAAGAGAGATTCCCTGGCACTGGTGCTAGAGGTGTAGGGATGTGTTTTTCTTATTACTATTTATCTTTGGGGGCCACACCCTGCAGCCTATTCCTGGCTCTGTGCTCAGGCGTGACTCCTGAAGACGCCATTGTTGACCCAGGTCTGGCTCCCATACAAGCATCTTAGTCTCTGTAATCTCTGGCCTGAGGATGTATGTTTAAAGTGTGTGTGATGTCTCCAATGTTGATCCCTGAGTTTGAGCACAGATGAAGCAAAACAAAGGAGACTTAAAACAAAAAAAGAGATAAAATGGCAGAAAAGACTTCTAAATAAAAAGTAAAAGCCTGGGCCGGAGGCGATAGCCCAGCGGGTAGGGCATTTGCCTTGCACCGGTCGGCCCATGCTGCCCGGGTTCGATCCCCAGCATCCCATATGGTCCCCAAGCACCGCCAGGAGTAATTCCTGAGTGCAGAGCCAGGAGAAACCCCTGAGCATCGCCGGGTGTGACCCAAAAAGCAAAAAAAAAAAAAAAAAAAAGTAAAAGCCTAAAAAACCTTCTAAATAAAAGACTTCTAAATAAAAGCAAAGCCTAAAAAGACAAAATAAAAATCCACAAATATAAAAAAAAACAAAAAATCAAACAGTAAAATATAAAAGAAGTGTATAAAAATATGCAGACATGGGGCAGAGCTGCTACTGGCTCTCACTGTGCCCAGCCGCTCATGAGGTGCCCAGGAGGGATGGCAGGTTCTAGCCCTGGCCCGCCACCCCAGCAGAGCCTCACAACAAGCCAGGCGGCACCCCCACTCCATGAGGACCTCCATTTTCCACATCTGGACTTCCCCCTCTTCAGAACTCCACCCAGCAGACCAGCCTATCACAGCCTGGCTTGCAGCGGCCGCAAGTGGCGCGCGGTTCATCAATAAATGCTGGATTTTGAGATGACTACAAGAGTATGCTACCCGCATGGCAGAGCCTGGCAAGCTACCCGTGTCATATTTGATATGCCAAAACCAGTAAAATTATAGACCCATTCCCATGACCTGATGGAATGGTTTGAGGCTCTTTATGTTCCTGGAGCAAGCAGGTGCCCTTGGGCTCTACTTGCATGAGACAGGTCATATGGAGATGTTACTGGTGCCCACTCGAGCAAATCGACGATGAACGGGAAGACAGTGATACAGTGATAAAAATATGCATACACTAAAGTTAAGTCATAAAGTTTTGTGTGGGGCTGGGGTTATCAGTGGCTGTCTTCTGTCTTTGCTGTGGGTCTCAGATTGGTCCTGGACTGCTCGGACTTGCCTCTCAGCAGCCAGCACCACACTAGAGGGTTCTCAGGGGTGGAGACTGAGCTCAACCTTCACTTCTGATTTCTGGGGTGTTCCAAGGTCAGAACACTCCTGTGTTCTTTTCTGCAAGAGACGCTGACATTTTCTTTAGTGTCTGAGCCGGAGGTGGACTTCAGTTTTCAAGCTGCTGCTTCTGTTTTTTTGGGGGAGAAGGGCAGATTTTGACTCAGACTTTTTGAACTTCACCCTTGGGAAAAACAGTTCTCGGTATAGATGTTCTCTCCCTCCCTCCCCCCCCTCTCCATCTTGTAATGGCTAAATAAATATTTGGCTTACTACTTCATTAGAAATTTAGAAAACTATGGGGCGGAGGCGATAGCACAGGGGTAAGGTGTTTGCCTTGCACACACACCCGGACCCAGGTTCGATCCCTGGTATCCCATATGGTCCCCAAGCACCACCAGGGTAATTCCTGAGCAAAGAGCCAGGAATAACCCCTGAGCGTCGCTGGGTGTGACCAAAAAGAAAAAAAAAGAAGAAATTTAGAAAACTATTTTTTCTATTTCAACAAAATTGTGCATACATTTTAGGTTATCAGTTTCTAGCTCTGTTCAACTGTCTTTCAGTGCTTTACAACCTTTTGTATAGGTAATGATTGGTTGATATATGCAATTTTGTCTTTCTCACTGGCAGAAAGTAGCTTGAGTGTGTGTATGTGTGATTGTGTATGTATTAGCATATGTGCTAATGTTCTTTTTGCTTTTTTTTTGGGGTCACACCTGACAATGTTCAGGGGTTACCCTGGCTCTGCACTCAGGAATTACTCCTGGTGGTGATCAGGGACCATATGGGATGCTAGGGATCAAACCTGGCTCCAGTGCATGCAAGGCAAATGCACTATTCACTGGACTATCGCTATGGCCCCTATGTGCTAATGTTTTAATGTTTAAATGTGTTAAAGTGTGTGCTTGTTAGTATGTGGTGTGAGTGAGTGTATGTGTGTGTGAATGTGTATGTAAGGGACAGACCCCAGGATCTCACACATCCTTTCTTCTAGCATAGAGTCACTTGCTTGGCCCTTAGGTAGTTTTTACTTATTTTTATTTTTATTTATTTATTGACTTTGGTTGGGGGCTGTCCTGGCAGTGCTGGGGTTACTACTGACGGTGTGCAAGGGAGTCATACCTAGTGTTGCTGTGGTTGGGGGCTGAGGACAGTGCAGTGTCTTAGATGGAAGCTGGGCATGCCCATGTTGTCTCCTCAGGTCTCATGTAGTGATGTTTATGTGTGTCCTGCCCACTGTGAAAAGCTAGCCAGTCTATTTGCAATAAGAAATAATGTCTTTCTTTCTTTCTTTCTTTCTTTCTTTCTTTCTTTCTTTCTTTCTTTTCTTTCTTTCTTTCTTTCTTTCTTTCTTTCTTTCTTTCTTTCTTTCTTTCTTTCTTTCTTTCTTTCTT
>JAJIBD010035686.1:0-26262 GCA_021461705.1 Cryptotis parvus
AAACATCTGGATGATTTCAAGCCAGCTTTCTAGAGTTGGTTTGTTTCTCTGAAGGTCGAATGCAGTTAATCTGCAAGGATTTTATTGTTTTAGAGCTGACTTTTCCCAAGACTACATTCACCCGCAATTATCTATCAAGACTATTCTCTGCTCTAAGAGTGTTTACAGTTGGGGTTAAGGATTCCTTCTACTTGCAATTAAAGAAAAAGTACCGGAGGTATTTGGAAGCTGTGGCTGTTATTGATTGCTGTGCACATGTTCCAGACTTCCTGATGGGAGAATCAGACACGTAAATAATCAGCACAGAGTGTGACAAATACTGGGCGACAGGAACTGAAGTTTCCCTCATGCTTCTGGACAGCTTCACAAAGGAGGTGACATGATAGCTGGGCCTCCAGGCTAATTCGAGCTGAGAGTGAACACACAGAGGGCATTTCAAGCAGACCAGACAATATGCAGTATCTGGTAGAGGAACAGAGCTTCCAAAATTGTTTGTTTGAAAACAAGCACTGTCCCTCTCTGTACACAGATTTGTGCCCAGTGCTTGGGAACTGAGAAATGAGTGACAGCTCTCGGCATTTATTATATGGCGTGTGGTTGTCTGCAAAGTGCAGATAATAGAGAAAGATGGAGGAAACTACAATGAGTGGTGGTACATAGCAGAGATTAAGCAGTGTTGGATTCTGTCAGTTTGAGCAATGAGGGCTGGAGTGTTTGGGAAGTCTCTCTAGGGTAAATGGATCTGGATAAGAGAGGCAGCATTAAGCAAACAGCACAAAACAAACTAAGCAGCAAACTGAGAGCATGTTGTGTGACAGGCAGTCCCTCAGCATGATGAGACTAGAGAAACATGGTGTTCTGTGTGGAATATGGAGCGAAGTATGGTAGAGAGTATGGAATTCACCAGACTTAGCTAAGGACTGGTCAAAGATTGAAGGACAAAAAGGAAAAAAAATCCTTTATATGTTCAGACCCTTGCCTATTTAACTGTTGGATGGACAGAGTCACTTAGGGGCAGACGAGGATCTAGGAGGTAATTTCAGTGAGAGCCATTTGTTAAATTGCTGTGGAATATCACTGGGGATTGTTGTTGATGAATGAGCTTCTTCAATCCACTCCCCACTGCCTGGATCATTCCCGTTTTGCGTGTTCTTCAGTGTGAAGTTGTGTGCCAAATTTAGATAGGCTACCAGATATTCAACTCACTTCCAGTTTAAAGAGTATACATTTAAGAAATGAAAGTTTGAAGGCTGGAGAGATAGGACAGTGGGGAGAGTATTTGCCTTGCATGCAGCGGACCTGGCATCACTATGGTCCTCCAAGCCCACCAGGAGGAATTCCTGAGGGCAGAGTTAGCAGTAACCTCTGAACATTGCTGGGTATGGCCCCAAAACAAAATAATTAATAAAGGCTTGATTTCCAATTCATTTTCTTACAACTTATACAACAAACCCCACCATCTTATAGATTAAAATTTAAATAACAACAATAAATTTTGGTGCATTTATTTGTATTACTTGTCTTCTCATTATTTTATTGTTTTGCTTGAGTGGGCACCAGTAACATCTCCATATATCCTGCTGCATGCTAGTGTAGCCCAAGGGCATCTGCTCGTTCCAGGAACACGAAAAGCCTCAAATCATTCATTCAGGTCATGGGAATGAGGTCTATAATTGTTACTGTTTTTTGACATATCAAATACAACATGGGCAGCTTGCCAGCCTCTGCGTGAGGGTGGGATACTCTCTGGAGTAGGGTCTCCAGTTTATGCATTTACTGATGAACTGCATGGTCTATGCGGCACTGTACTGGGGAGAGATCAAACACATACATTCATTTTATGTGTTCTTTAGCTGCCATTTCTAAAAAGGGAAAATAAAACCAGAAAAGTTGATCTTATTTATGGGTGTTCTTTTTGGGAAATGTTTTTGAAATGAAGAACATTGCAGCAGCTAACCCTAAGATATTGTTTGTAACTTGATTTTCTCATCAAGTGATACACTAGTGTTATAAATTGCCCAGTATGATCCAAGGTCTTGTGCACTGACAGGGTGCTCTTGGCCATTTTCCTGTCCACTGACCAGCTATGACTATTAAGCAATTTAAGTATAACAATCTAGGCAGGACAGAGTACAGCAGAGAGGTTACTTGCCCTGCATGTGGTGAACCCAGATTCAATATCTGGCACCTTATGGCTCAAAATCAGAAAATAAGTAAATAGAAATATAATAAATAAATAGATAAATAAGTAAACAAAGAGATAAATGAATTAATAAATTAATAGATAAATAAACAAACAAATAGAGTTTTTAAAAAAGTGAGGAGCCATGTCCAACTCCTTGTTGCTGACGCTGGCCTGGCTCCCAGGGCTCACTCCTGGTGCGGTTCAGGGAACCCCGTATGCAGTGCAGGAGAATGAACAAACCCCAGATGATTACATATAAAGCCTTAACCTCTACACTATCTCTCCGTCCCTTATTTTTTTCATATTAAAACTAATACTGATAAAGACAAAGCTTAAATTCTACAGTCTCTGAGGGCTGGGAAAGAACTCAAAGAATGGGAACATATGTACAGGGCCCCAGGTTGAACCCCAGGTGCCCTGTAGCCTCTGGAGCACGCTGTGCTTGCCTTGGTGAAGTCCCAGCCCCACCCGGGGAGATTTATCTCCCTCAAGAGCAAAAAGAGGGAGAGTCACATTTAATGTACATTCTGTACATTCGCATTTAAAAGTTTCCAAAATTAATTCTAGTTATTTTTCTTATTTGTTGACTGACTCTCCTGTTTTAGAACTTCCCACCCATTGCAGTTTCCAAGTTTTAGCTGTTTGTGAGAACACCAAGTGAAGCTGTTGTTTGTTCCACAGTTTCTGCATCAGTTCAGCTTTGGGGCTCTGTGTCTATTTTAGATCCAACATCTGTTCAGCACATGAGGGCAAATCACACTTCACTTTTCCAATCTAGTCACACTGTTTTCCGTGGTGGAACTGCCCACTTTGATCTGCTCAAAGACATATGACTGAATTTCCCATCATCATAGACTTTCCCCTTCCCCAGTATATTTGGAATAGAAATAAATTTAAAAAAAATGCAAATACAAATAACTTTCCTCATTTGGGGGAAGGAAATAGATGGTATATGGACATCATTCCACATTTCAAATTGCCCAAATTGTATCTCAAAGATGACTAAAATTCTTCCTATTTGGGACTTGTACTTAGTTCTTTGGCGAAGTTGAAAACAACTTTATTTTGTTCATTTTGAGAGTATAAAAAGAAGCCAGTTCAGTTCCTTTGCTACATTATACATTTCATACAAATGAAAATGTGGTTATAAAATTCCAGTCTCTTTGATTGTTGGAATTTAAAAAAGTGTATCTATTTCCCAAGAAGTTTGAAGAAAAATATAAAATTAATTTAAATCAATTGTATGCAATCTTAGGTATTCCAATTCTGTAGTTAAATTGAATTATTGTTGCCTTCATGTTGATTTTAGTGAAATTGTAACCTGTATATTAAATAGAGCACAGTAGGGGCCAGAGCCATAGCACCATGGGTAGGGCTCTTGCCTTGCAAGCAGCCGACCCAGGTTCGATCCCTGGCATCCCATATGGTCCCTTTGAGTACCTCCAGGAGTAATACCTGAGTGCAGAGTCATGAGTAACTCCTGAGTATCACCAGGTGTGACCCGAAAAACAAACAAAAAAAAGAGAAAGGTAGATAGTTATTGATGGCCACAAAATTTTGTGGTCTCTCCTGCTGAGAGTTAATTCCAGCTACAAAGACTTGTTTAAGTGTGGTAGAAGTGACTCAGTGTAACTCCCCAAACTTGGTTATAAGAAGTTTTTTTTTTAATTTTTTCCTTTTTTTTTCTGTAGCACTTTCTCTGGAGCCCTGAGCTTCCTTTTAGTGGGTCCACACCCTCCCTCTCCCCACTTCCAGGCTACTGCATTGAGAATTCATATACCCCAGGGACAATCCAAACTAACTCAAGTCTTTGCAAAACCCCCATTAGGTACATGGGAAACAGGCTATCAAAAATCTGTGGACCAGACCAGCAAAGAAATGACATATGAATCAATAAAATCACTTAACTAATCCCTATCTAACTGTTAACCACAAAATTTTAGATAGAGATAGATAGAAATAGATATATATAGAGAGAGCTAGAGATAGAGATAGACAGACAGACAGACAGACAGGTAGACAAACAGATAGATAGACATATAGACAGATAGACAGACAGATAGACATATAGACAGATAGACAGACAGATAGACAGATAGATAGACAGACAGACAAATAGACAGATAGAGGCATACAGATAGATAGATAGACAGACAGACAGACAGACAGATAGATAGATAGATAGATGATAGATAGATAGATAGATAGATAGGTAGATAGATAGAAATGCATATGTAGATATAGACAGATCTATCTATATCTATAGGTATATAGACATAGATAGAACTATATCTAGGTCTTTTGCCTTTTTTTAATTTCCCTGATTCTTATTCACTGACTTCTTTACTTATGTGGTGACTAGTATGAGTAGCACTTCATTATAAACATTATAATAACCTTATAATGCATATATTTTATATTTGTGCTACAGATAACAAAATAGGCAGCAAATGACTAGTAATTGGACTGTAGCCCAAGCCTTTTCAACTTTATTTATTTTATTTGGTTGTGGGTAGAGGGTGAGGAGGCTGTGGGTGTTGGGACTTCACCCAATAGTGCTCATCAGCTTTGCCTGGCTCTGTGTACAGGTGTGATGGAGGGAATTCTAGTCATATTTGGTCACATACAAAACAAACACCATCTCTCCAGAGTGAAAATGTTAATTACATGGTTAAAAAATATAAAGAATCTTTATTTTGTCTTTTTGGTCCACATCCAGTGGTGCTCAAGGTTAGTCCTGACTCTGTGTCAGGGACCACCCTGTTGATGTGCATTGACCATGGTGTAGAGGTTCAAACAGGTTCAGCCATCAGCAAGCCATAACACTGTACTGTCTCTCCAGACTTTGTCTATATAGAATACTTTGTCTATATTTTCCTCAGTAACTTTATGAACTCAAGGACTAATATATAACTTTTTAATGAATTTTGAGTTAACTTTTTTGCATGGTGTGAGATAAATAGGCCAATTTCAATCTTTTGCATGTGCTTGATTTTGATTACTTATAAAATTAATGATAATTTATTAAGTGGCTTTGTGGTCTAGACTCCATCATAAATTCACTGTATCACTGTCTTCCCGTTCATCATCGATTTGCTCGAGCGGGCACCAGTAACATCTCCGTATGTCCTGTCTCATGCTAGTAGAGCCCAAGGGCATCTGCTCGATCCAGGAACATAAAGAGCCTCAAACCATTCCATCAGGTCATGGCAATGAGGTCTATAATAGTTACTGGTATTTGGCATATCAAATACGACACGGGTAGCTTGCCAGGCTCTGCCGTGCAGGTAGCATACTCTTGTAGTCATCTCTAAATCCAGCATTTATAGATGAACCGCGCGGCCGCAAGCAGCCAAGTGATCTGGGCTGTGATAGGCTGGTCTGCTGGATGTAGTTCTGACAAGGGTGAAGTCCGGATGTGGAAGATGGAGGCCTTCATGGAGTGGGGATCCGTCTGGCTTGTTGTGAGGCTCTGCTGGGGTGGCGGGCCAGGGCTAGAACCTGCCATCCCTCCCAGGTGCCTCTCATCATAAATTAACTATCTTTATATGTGATAGTTTATCTCTAGAGTCTCAATTCTACTCCATTTGGCCAACTGTTTCCCTGTATGTCATTACCACACTGCCTTTATTAATATAGCTTTGTAGTGTAATTTAGTTTCAGGGACCATAGTGAGTCCCATCTTTATTCTCTCAGGATTTTTTTGGCTGTTTTGTGAGAAACCTTCCTCTCTCATTCTGTGTGTGTTTGTTTATATGTGATGTGCACACACACGTGTGTGTGAGTGTATTAATGTTGTCTGCCCTATCCCTTACTACCTGTTCTCCTTGGTGACCTCACAGATATGCTGTCAGAGACCAAGGGTTTTTACTTTATTTCTTAATATATCACATATGAGTGAAAGTACCTTGTATTTGTCCTTTTCCCTATGACTTACTTCACCTAACATGGTATCCTCTAATTCCACCTAGTTGTAGCAAAAGGTAGTTTTATCCATGTATCTGTTGTTGGGCATTAGGATCATTTACATCTCTTAGCTATTATAAATAAGCCTGCAATAAATATAAGTGTGCACATATATTTTCAATTTGATGTTTTTGTGTTCTTGGGATAGATGCCAAGTAGTTAAATTGTTGAATCATATAGGAATTTTTTATACTGTTTTCCTCAGAGGCTCATCAATTGGTAGTCTACCATCAGTCAGTGAAGAGAAATGGAAATTTTAAATAAACTGTTGGCACCATTTCCTTACGATCATCATTTTATTTAATTTTATTATAAAATAAATAAATGTATTTGGTATTCACACCTACTAATCACTAACTGTTCATAATAGTCACATATTCATACCAAACTATTTTATTTGACAAATTTGACATGTCACCTTTTACAAATTTAAGAAGCATAGCTCTTATTTTTATACACTTATATATTAATAGGTTATTTCTAATCCAAATTTTAAACCAAGATGAATATTTTACTGTTAGGCTTCAAAAATATGTATAAATCAATTAATATGTTAATCCATATAAGAGGTAACCCCTAAATGGAGACATCTGAAAGCATTGGGGTTTTTTTATACTTTTTTGATGTATTTAGTTACTGAGAGTGGAAACCAGTTTGGCTAGGTACTACCTTCATATTTAGGTTATATGTTAGTCCTAGATTAATTGCTGAGTGCAATAGAGAGGTGTTCTTATTCTGATTTTGAAGCAGTGTGTTTACTATAAAACTCATCTGTTGCAGTACACTGTTGCCCAGGCCTCTGCATCTTGCCTGGAGTTACCTCGTTCAGGAGACTTTGTAGGTAAAGAGTGGGAAGCAGTTTGAATCTGTGACTTTATGTGGCAGAATATCTTACCATGTATTCCATGTTAGCTGTTAGAAATATTTTCTCCCATGCTACCACAATCATCGTGGAATTAGATAGATATTACCAGTATTTTTACCTGGCCACGTTGGATCTCTAAGTAATTAGACCAGAGAGAAATGCTGTTTGCCTCCAAGCCAGCAAGTGTGGCTCTCTAATAAGTCTAAAGGCTAATATACAAAACAACTATGAAGTAAAACGAGAATCTTGTGAAGGCTTGGAGAAATATATACCTGGCTGTAGACTATCCATTGGTACAGCTACATGCCCTTCCCCCACTCTACATAGGGCCTGCAGGGACACTTCCAAGGCAGATCTTGGCTGGGCAATATTAACATTTCAACAGGACTAGGTGAAGCCCTGGGAGAAGTTACCTGAGGGGATTGACCCTGCTTTCCATTGACGTGGGCCAGTCTGGGCTGAGAAGTTATAAAAGCCTGCTTTCTTCTGAGCCTTTTCACCTTTTCTCTTCCTCCTCTTTGCCTCTGCTTTCCTTCTCTCCTCTTTTCTGTTGGGCCTTAGTACATGGTAATGGCCATCTTGGCCTAAGATTCTAAACCTACACGTGACTGGGGCCCAGCTAGGAACCTAAAGTCTGGAGTTTTCCTGTTACTGGACTGTAAACCAGAACAAGTGTGAATAAAACCTTTTGAAACTTTGTTGGATTCTCGAGTCTTCTCTGTTTGCCAGCTGCTGATCCCCTGGGGCAGAAGGGACCCAGCTCCTGGATTTTGTCCGGCCACCTAGTGGTACCCTAACACTCCTCACCCCTTCTGCAACCCTTAACGAGTTCTCCTGAGCCCAGAGTTGCTGGTTACGTGACCATGCACTGTACTAGTTTAGACCAAAGGCAGGACTCAGTTAACTGCAACAACCTGTGCAGCTGTGGATACCAGAATATAGTGCTTGGTTGCTGAGAACTATGCATGGATTAGGAAGAATTTTTTAGAAAAGGCTTATTAAACTATTACAAGTTTGAAGGTGTCAGATTCTCATTTCTAAAACTGCTTGGCAATAATCTTTTAGTGTGAGTACAGCTATCAAAAGTTATTTTAATCTGTGCTGCTCATTAATCTTTTAGTCTTATTATCTAGGACCTAGAAGTTTTAAGTCACTTGAGAACAGAAGAAATCTTTCTCTTCCTTATTATGCCCTATTGTTTGACTTATCATTGTCATTATGTTCAATCTATTTAAATAAGTGAATTATAAATCTTCTCATACTTCCTGTTCCAGAAATTGCAATATCTGACCTGACCTTTATTCTCAAGTTTTCTTATATAAAGTATACATAAATACATAGAAACACATCAATTCTTAGAAGAATGTTTAATTTATTCATTAGTTATTTTTATTCTTAGCTTTTTGGGCCACACCTAGCAGTGCTCAGGGTTTACTCCTGGCTTTATACTCAGGGGTTACTCCTGACAGTGCTCAGGGGACCATATGGAATGCCGGGGATTTAACCTGGATCAGATGCATGGCAGGCAAGAACCCTGCCTCTTGTACTATCTCTCTTGCTTGAAAAATTTTTAAGCCTAGTCTTTAGCTATCCAAGAAGGAAATGAGTGGAATATGCAATAATGCCAACTCCAATTCCTATGTTTTATGGATTAGCTAGCTGTCTATAAAATTTCTAATGAATTTATGATTATTATTTTCATTTAGGAGAGGATATATATATATACAATGGTGCACATTTATTTTTGCTGTTGTTTCTTTGGGATCCAAATCCAGTGGTGCTTGGAACCTATTCCGGGCTCTGTGTTGGCGGTAGCTACCTTTAGTGCTTGGTAGATTGTGTATTAAGGCAGATAGAACCTAGATTTTCTACTGTGTACAAAGCTCGCGTTCAATCCAAAGAGCTGTCTCTCTCACCCTGATGACAATTTAAAATAAATTTTAAATAATAAAATTTTATTTATTTTTATTTATTTCACTTTTATTTTTTGGGTTACACGAGAAATGCTCAGGAGATACTCCTGGCTCTGCACTTAGGAATTACTTCTGTTGGTGCTTGGGGATCATTTGGAATGATGAGGATTGAACCCAGGTTGATTGCATGCAAGGCGAATGCCCTACCCGATGTACTCTGAGTTTGACCCATGGCACACAATTTTAAAAGGTATAGAAGACTATATAATAATAATCAAAGTTTAAATGTCTTCACAGTGGGTGCGGAGGCGATAGTTCAGCGGGTAGGGCGTTTGCCTTGCATGCAGCCAGCGTGTGCTGGCCTGGGTTCCTATCCCGGCATCCCATATGGTCCCCCCGAGCACCGCCAGGAGTGATTCCTGAGTGCAAAGCCAGGAGTAACCCCTGAGCGTTGCCGGTGTGACCCAAAAAGCAAAAAAAGATAGATGATAGATAGATAGATAGATAGATAGATAGATAGATAGATAGATAGATAGATAGATAGATAGATAGATAGATAGATAGATAGATAGATAGATAGATAGATAGATAGATAGATAGATAGATAGATAGATAGATAGATAGATAGATAGATGTCCTCACATCTTTTTTCACAGTCCTTTGTTTCTTGTTCTAGTTCCCAGTTTCTGGAGCATCTTTCTAGAGACAAATTGTACTGATACAAGCCAATCATAAATCCTATCATGCCTTACTTTACACTCATAGCATAATTCGCATATACATGATTTCTATTTTTTGCTGTGTTTACTCAGCATCATAATTTAGAAACGACCTCACCTCAGGTCATAAAGAGTAACTTGATATTTCTAGATTCATAGGTGCATATACAAAATATGTACTGCACTGTACTTTATTGTGTGGGTAGACTGTGGTTGACTTAAAAATGTTTATTGCTATACATTTGTGTTGTTTTTAAACATTTAGCTCTAGCAAATGGCTTAGTAAAAAAACTTCTTTCAACATATGTCTTTTTCCAAAAGTGAGAGACTATTTTTTGGATGATTTCCAGGAAAGAATTGCTGACTCACAGGAGTGGAATGAATCCTGCATTTCCTTTGTTCTTTTCCAGTTGACCTCCATAAAGTTGTAGCAGTATACACTTAGAGAAGTAACACATCGAAGCTCTGTTTTATGCACTCTCTGCTTGCAATGTTTCATCACCAAACTTGGTTAATTCATCTGTTTGTTTTCACAGGGCTGCCCACACAGTGCTTAGCCCTGCCCAGAGGAGCCTGACACTTCTGTCTGCTCAGTGCTCAGCAGCTGAGCCCACCAGGCAGGGCCAGATTGCTAACTTAGTAAGTGAGAAACATTCTTTATAAATTTTAAAATGCATTGTCCCTGGTTTTTTTTTTTTGAGGATTCATCAGGATCTTTGAGCAATTTTATATGTAATTATTGGCATTTTTCAATAATTATATTGTCCTAATCATTTATTGATTTTTAAGTATCAAAGAAAATGTTCCTTTGTTAGATATATTTAGTAGAAAAGGGTTTTCTTTTCTATTTTTCATTCTCCTATTTTATTTTTTTTTAGTTTCTTTAGTTTATTTTTAGCTTCATTTTTTCATATTAGATTCACCTGGAAATTTTAAAGTGAAAATTAGCCTCATCGTCCCCCAAAACCTAGAATGCTATCAAGTTGTCAAAACTTTATTTGTTGGGGCCGGAGCAATATATCGTACAGCGGGTAGGGTGTTTGCCTTGCGCAGCTGACCGGGTTTGATCCCTGGCATCCCCCTGAGCACTGCCAAGAGTAATTCCTGAGTGCAGAGCCAGGAGTAACCCCTGAGCATTGCCAGGTGTGACCCAAAAGCAAAAAAAAAAAAAACAAAAAAAAAAAACAAGACCTCAAATAAAATCTTTGTTTAAAAAAAAACTTTATTTGTTATATGATTCATTCTTTAATATGTACTGTATTTTTAAAAATTATTTTTTGCTTTACAATACGTTATAAGATCAGAGCGCTAGTATATCAGGTAAGGCACTTACCTTGAACATGGTCTCCCTGGGTTCTATCCCTAGCATCCCATATGATCCCTGGAGCACTGCCAGGAATGAGCTCAGTGCCAGGGATAATCTCTGAGCACTGCTGGGTGTGGCCATAACCCCTCTCAATAAAATAAAATATTTTTAATGTATATTACTCTTATTTTACAATTCTAAAGTGGTACTAGCTGTGCTTGGATAATTGTTGTTTTTATATTTAGGTTTTCTGGCTGCACCAGCATTGCTCAGGCTTACTCCTGGCTCTGCACTCATGATCCTAGTGATACTCAGGGAATCTTATGCAGTTATGGGGATTGAACTGAGGTGAAATGCATGTAAGGTGAGTGCCTTAATCCCTGTACTATTTTCTCTGGCCCTTGAATATTTATTTTTCACATCAATTTAACAATTAATTCTATTAATTTTTTCTAATTTGTCTGTTGTAGTGGGACGAAAATGATTTCTATTAATTTAGAACTTGTTTTCTTGTATTATTAAGCCTTCTTACCTAAAAATAGAGAACACCCTTTATCATGTTTGACTATTCTTTGAAGCCTTAATGTTTTCTTCTTGTGTACCTACTCATTACTTGTTATGCTTTCTTAGGAGGTTTTATTTTCTTGTAGTTGCTCTTAAAAAATAGTTTTCCTGAAGGAAAGTGCCTGCCATAGTGATAGTCTGGGGGGGTGGGAGGGGGGGGGGTTGCAGAACCTCCCACCACCCTTTTACCTCAAGGGGCACCTTGGTGGTGGGAAATGTGCACTGATGGAGGGATGGGTATTGGAACATTGTGTGACTAAAACCCAGTTATAGCAGCCTCCTAACTGTGTGGCACAGTGACTCAATAAAATAAATTTTAAAAAAAGTAAAAAATAAAATCATCTTCCTTTTTACTATTGGTAATTGCTTTTATTTTTTAACATGGTTACCCCATAGACATTTTATTGTTTATAATAAAATTTTAGTAGCATTTAGTTCAGATTAAAGGGCTAAAAGGCCAGAATCCTAACAAGAGAGGTAATAGTTAGGAAACTGTCAGTTGAGGCCAGGATTCTGAGTCTGGCCAGAGAGAGTGAGAGGAGAAGAGAGCCTGGGGTGGCACAGAGGGAGTGTTTGGAGAGTCTTTGGGGAGTTTCTGGAGGGAGAGTTGGTTGGAGAGAACTGGAGAGTGTTTGCTAGCAGAGGGAGAGAACAGAGAGCGGGGCCTGCTGGACAGCTTATTGTGAGAATTCCAGTGGGCCTGCCTGCTAGAGAACTGTGGGAGAGAAAGAGAAGTTTTGGGCTAAGGTGGGTGAGGGAAACAGCTAGGAGAAATATTAAAGGAAGAATTTAGAGAGTCTCTGGACTGGTTCCGTAGTCGTCGGTCAGGGGGAGTGGTTGCTGGCCTAGTAGTAACTGGGGCCTTCACTGAAGCCCTATTACTGTCAGGCAACTACAGTTAAAAACTGACAGATAGGGGCGGAGGCGATAGTCCAGTGGGTAGGGTGTTTGCCTTGCGCGGCCAGCCTGTGCCGGCCCTGGTTCGATCCCGGCATCCCATATGGTCCCCCGAGCACCGCCAGGAGTGATTCCTGAGTGCAGAGCCAGGAGTAACCCCTGAGCATCGCTGTGTCTGACCCAAAAAGCAAAAAAAAAAAAAAAAAAAAAAAACTTGACAGATATTCAATCATATATTAGGGTTATTTTGTGTGCATTTATCAAATATTTTCTTAGGGTTATTTTTGTTTGTTATCCCCATAGATAACAACCATATTGATAGATAAAAGAGAACCTGTTGTTGACATCAGTGAGAATACATGTAGCATTTTTATCATTTGAGTTGAGCTTTCACCAAAATATGTGATGAAAATATTTAATATATAGAATAAACGCTCATTTATTTAAATATAAATATTTTCCATTGAGAAGTAAATGTATATGCATACCTGTGTATGAATATGAATGTTTAAAGAAATATTTGAACATTTTTAGGTGACTTTGTGGTTTTTGCACAAGAAATATATAGAAGGAATTTTTTCAGATCATTAATTTTTTTTTCTTCTAAATTAATTACTCTCTGACTTCAGAAAATATTTATTTTAAAAATCTTTTTGATTCCTATATCTCATCCTCTAATCTCTGGAGCTAAATAGCTTTCTCCCATTCCCCCAAAATATGGTTATTTTTCCACTTGACCTTCTTTTTCCAACTTCCAGTCTGCGTCTGCATCTCCATTTCTTGGCTGTATGCTAAGTAGCTACGGAGATTAGAAGGTGACTGAAAGGATAGGGAATGAAAAAAAGTAGTAGTTTGTCTCAAATTTCCCCCAACAGAGATCCCACTCTGGGTGCTGATGCCTCTCTACCCAGGATAAGGGAAACAAAAGGAAGATAGCTGTGGAATGTGGGCAGGGCCAGGAAGTTGACCTGGTGTGTGTGTGAGACATGCCAAGCCTGGATGGGCTCATGGCGGGCATGCCCCGCCTGGATGGACAGGTCAAGGGAGATGACCCTGTGTACGTGCAGGACGTGCCCTGCCTACTTGTTCATGTGACCACACACCTATAGGCTAAGGACCAATATACCTTGAGTGGATAGGCTAGAGATAGAATAGTATCAACTAATTGGCTATGTACTTTGCAGGCCCTGTTGTGATGAACAGGAGGAGCCTTCATAAGGGACCTTTTGAGAAGACTCAAGGTCCCTCCTGCCTGTTCAGTCCGTGTGGGATATGGACCCTGGCTAGCCAGCACAATAAACTCTGCTTTGCTCATTGCAGTCCTGTGTGATTCTCTGTCTCTTGAAAGGAACAAGAGTTTTTGGGTCGAGAGTTTAGGGTTCTCTAGGTATAATATCATGTCATCTGCAAATAATGATAGCTTGATTTCTTCCTTGCCTATCTGGGTGCCCTTAATGTCCTTTTCTTCTCTGATTGCTATGGCGGAGTACCTCCAGTGTCTAACACCTTGCACAAAAAATCAGTTCAAAATGGATTAAAGATCTCAATGTCAGACCTGAATCCATAAAGTATGTTGAAGAAAATATAGGAAAAACCCTCCACAACATCGATGCTAAAGACATCTTCAAAGGTGAAGCACCATTAACAAAGCAACTAGAAGAAAATATAAATATATGGGACTACATGAAACTGAAGAGCTTCTGCACCTCGAAAAAAACAGTGACCAAGATAGAAAGACAGTCGATGGAATGGGAAAGAATATTCACCCAATACCCATCTGATAAGGGGTTAATATCCAGGATATATCAGGCACTGGTACAGCTATATAAAAAAAAACAGCCAACCCCATTAGAAAATGGGGAGAGGGAGATGAACAGAAACTTTGACAAGGAAGAAATCCGAATGGCCAAAAGGCATATGAAAAAATGCTCATCATCACTAATCATCAGAGAGATGCAAATCAAAACAACAATGAGATATCACCTCACACCACAGAGAATGGCCCATATCCAAAAGGGTAAAAGCAACAAGTGCTGGCGTGGATGTGGGGAAAAGGGGACTCTCATACACTGTTGGTGGGAATGTCGACTTGTACAACCTTTCTGGAAAACAATATGGACATTCCTCCAAAGACTAGAAATTGAGCTCCCCTTTGACCCAGCCATACCGCTCCTGGGAATATACCCTGGAAAGCCAAAAACGCACAGCGGAAACACAATTCGCACTTTTATTTTCATAGCAGCACTGTTCACAATAGCCAAAACCTGGAAACAACCAGTATGCCCGAGAACTGATGACTGGATAAAGAAACTGTGGTACATCTACACGATGGAATACTATGCAGCTGTCAGAAAAAATGAAGTTATGAAATTTTGCTATAAATGGATGGATATGGAAAGAATCATGTTGAGTGAAATTAGTCAGAAGGAAAGGGAGAGACATAGAATGACTGCATTTATTTGCATGGCATAAATATACTAGGCGATCTTACCAAAAGTGGAAATTACCACAAGCGTGTGGGGAGTCAGAGGTTGGTTTAGATAGAGAAAGGAACATGAGTGAATAAATGTCTAAAGTTCTGATGCTAACATAGAACTGAGCATTAAGGACAGACAAAAAATGCAAATGATGGCTTCTAAGTGTGCGTAGTGCAACCCACAATGTGTGGGAGAAGGAGGAGAGAGAGAGAGGGAGAGGAGAGGAGATAAAGAACCTGCCATTTAGGCGGGATGTGGGAGGGGAGGGAATTGGGGACATGGGTGGTGGCTGAGGGGCACTGGTGGAGGGCGGGGGTGCTGGAACACTGTGTGACCGAAACCCCCAAGCGTGAGCAACGTTGTAACTGTATATCTCATGGTGGTATAATAAAATGTTAAAAAAAAAAAAAAGAAAGGAACAAGATTCCTGGACAGTAACAGTGACCATTCATTGATGATGGCTAAATAAAAGTGGTGCTATGCTTTTACTAGAGTCTTTCCTCACTGCCCCCTCCACTCTCAAGGTTATAGAACCATCTGACTTACTCATCTAGTTGAACATGAATAATTGCTAACTTGTCTGTGATAGTTATTATTATTATTTTTTTTTTACTTTTTGGGTCACACCGGTGATGCTCAGGGGTTACTCCTGGCTCTTTGCTCAGGAATTACTCCTGGTGGTGCTCAGGGGACCATATGGGATGCCAGGGATTGAACCCAGGCCGGCATAGGCCGGCCAAGTGCAAAGCAGATGCCCTACCCACTGGGCTATCGCTCCAGCCCCTGTGATAGTTAAATTTAAGAGTCAGTTTGATATCATGATCTTGCCATGATGCCCAGATAGTTTATATATGTAAATATGTAAAATATATATTGTGCATAAATATAGCAGACCATGAAATCGCAGTGATCAAATCCAGAGCTCCAGCATACAAAATCCATCCCTCTATCTGTACCTAATCTCTTGTCTGTACAATGTATTTTACTGCCTCTCCGGAGAACCTTACTGCCAGATTACAGCAGGCACTGTGGAGGATTTAGCACATTACTCCCCTGCTCTTAAGACATGTTCTGACATGTTAGATTTACTTCTGGTGTCTGGAGAGGCTGAGGATAACAGTCTGATAGGACCCCTCCCAAACCTCAAACACTCCAGATTATGCTGAGAATGAAAGTAGAAATACTAACGGAAAAAGGCCTGATTGTCTGGGCTTGTGGAATTCCTGCTCTGGAGGCGATTCTGAGGGCTGTGCCAGCTTTGCAGGGAAGCTTGTGCTGGGGTTTCTGTGAGAGCTGTATTTAAAATCGTCGGACACTTGCGCACACTGTGCCTACACTTGGAACTGCTGCTGGTTTTCTCAGTTCTCGCCGCTGATAGTCCAGGTGGATCCAAAGTCCGCACGGGCTGCTCAAAGTGGAAGAGGCCAGGCTGGGGAGACAGCACCCTCAGTGAGCACGAGTCTATGACGGGTGAACCCCTGTGTCCATCCTCAGCACTTCATGGCTCTGGACTGGGTGTGGCCCCGTCCTCCCATCACGCCCCACCCCACCTCCCGCCCCATCAGCCTGAGCACCACTGAGCTGAGCTAGCCAAGCTCTGCTGGGGGTCTCCTTATGAATGAACTGGAAGAACTAAACCTGAGAGGCCAGAGAGGCCCCAGAGACAGAAGGGGGTAGATACAGCAGCAAAGAAGGAACTTGACCTGTGGTCATTTTCCCCTAGCGACTTTCTTTGTTCTTGAATTTTGGAGGACCACATGCAGTGGTGCTTGGGGGGGACTCTCCCAGCTCTAGTGCTTAGTTGTTGCTCTTAATAATATTCAGGGATCAAACTCAGCCTTCTGTATTCTCCTGGGCCCTAGAGCTATCTCTCTGACCCTTACATTCTAGGGGGCATTTCTGTCTGTTTGTTTGATTTATTTCTAACAGGTCAACCTTAAAATCTATTACTTTTTAATGTTATGGTAGCACTGTGATTTACAAAGTTACTCATACTTCAGTTTTAGACATACAATATTGCAGCAATGATCCCACCCACCAGTATCAGCGTCCCCCACACCTGTGTTCCCAGGTTCCCTCCCATCCCCCCAATCATCCCACACTCCCCACACCCAAGCCTCCCAAAAGGCACCTTTTTAAGTTTGGTTGTTAAAGTCTGGGGTTTCTCGATTTCAGTGCTGCTGACTCTGTGGTTTGGATAGTTGTCTCTGTATCCTTAACACACCTTTTGTGCCTTTTGTCTCCTGACCTGGTCCCTGTTGCTTCTCATCTGTCTCTTCTCCCCCTCCCCTGCAGTAAGGGCAGAGAAGGAAAACTATTACTTTCTTTCCTTCCACTCCTTCATGTTGTGATGACTGGAGCTCTGTGTGTTTTTCAACTGTGGTGCTTCTCCTGAGTCATACTTCAGCTTCCAGTATTCACACACAGACTTTGGTAAAGTCTACACCCCTTCATCTGTGGTGCTTGTCCAAGTGCTTACCAATGAAGCACATATTAGTCACTCAATGTAACTTGTGGCACACAAGTTATGGCTATAGTGCTGGCCAGGGAGGAGCACTTCCTGTCCACAGTGCTCACTCACCTGGTTTAGTAGCAGTGCTCCCTGAGAATTGTTCCCCTGGGTAGTACTACACACATCTGGCTATGGCATGGCCAGAAGTCACTGCAGCACAGGGATCACAAGCATCAGAGCTGCTAGTATGGAATGGGTACCTTGGGCCAGCAGGGATTTGAATTCATGACTGTAAGCTGATAAGATGGGTGCTCTAAGCTGCTGTGCTCTTATTCTGAGCCCTTGGCTGGACTGACAATTGAAGAAGTGACCTATGGTTGGAATGTAGACAGGCTTGCACTTGGAACACCTGGCTCACTGCCAATAAGAAAACAAGCACTTAGCCCCTCTAGAATCAAAATGTCAACACTGTTAGACCCTGGACAGTAAGCTGACCAAGCCCTGCTGCTCTGGGACTTCTGCCTGTAGAAACTGTAGATTCCAATGGGTAGTATTTTAAGCTGCCAAATGGTTGTATCTTATTATGTGAGCAATGCTAAAGAAATACAGAGGCCTTCTCAGATTCATTTCAACTGACTGGTATACCTAACTCACACAGATGGATGCTTCTGTTCAGATTCAGGCATCTGGAGTGATCACTACTTGATCATTTCCAATCCCCCTTTAGTGTCCTATCTCCAAAAACAATAGTCTCAAGTGTCTGCTTTGGCAGACTTGCTGCAAGGCAATTCACAGCTTATTTTAGGACAGAACAAAGCTGTTCTGACCTTGCCCTAAGCTTTGGGTCAGAGCAGGGCTTACTCAAAAGTTGTCCCATATTGAAGCAAAGGGTGAACTCTTTTCCTGGTACCATCCAGTCCCTTGTAGAGGACCTCTATAGGAGTATGAGGAATTAGATTCAATCTAAGTGGTATTGAGGCTTATAGTTGGAAAATATTATGGAAACCCAGGCATAAATAATTTAGAGTTAAATAATTCACAACTGCATTGCCTGGCCATCTTTTGTGCAAGAGATTCCCTAGCATAAACATAAGCCAAAGGCTTGTCAGAAGGAGAAAAACAATCCTTTATCAGCAATACAAAAATCCAACTAATCGAACAACAAGGCTAGCAAAGTACCAAGTAATTCAACAACTGCTGATGAGATATCAGGATTCACCAATATAGAAATCAAACAAAACAGTACATGCTGGCCTTCTAAAAATAGTTGGGTTGGGGCCTCATCAGTTGATGTCTCAGGCTTGTGGGGCTTTATTGCAATGAGTCTGTGGGCCAGTGCCTTTTTATATTTGACTAAGGTCTTTTAGATATACAGCTACCTATTCAGTTAGTGAATGAATAATGGAAGATGGCGAATATTGCATGGCATGGCAGGGATTATTTTATTTTATTTTATTTTTATTTATTTTTTTTTGCTTTTTGGGTCACACCCGGCGATGCTCAGGGGTTACTCCTGGCTCTGCACTCAGGAATTTACTCCTGGCAGTGCTCGGGGGACCATATGGGATGCAGGGGATCGAACCCTGGCCGGCAGAGCCGGCCACGTGCAAGGCAAACACCCTACCCACTGGGCTATCACTCCCGCCCCAGGGATTATTTTATATCTGTATGTTTTCATGTGAGTTTCTAATTATAATTCCCACCACACAGATGATACATAACATACCTTTATAATTGACTGTACCACGACAGACACCAGAAATTCATTCATCTTGGTTAATGACCAGAGTGACCATGGTTATTTCAATCCAAAATAGAATACTCTTATTCTTTCTTAAAGCTTTGTAAAATAGACATTCATCTGTTTCAGTTCTACTGTGACCTCTCATCCTTAAACATAATCTCTAATAATAGGCATGTTGGAAGAGAAACGTGTTGTGATTATCAGACTCTTATGCTCATTATTTTTTAACATGCTTTCATTTTCACTTATCTTTTCTTTTTATTACTGTAACTTTAGATTTTTAATCTTTTTAATCCTGTTTGGGCCATTCTACATAAAATATACAGAGAGGTATTACAGAGGAGGTTGACAGTTCCCTGGTAAACTAGCATTACAGACCCAAATGTGAAATTTAAAACTATTGTATTCAGAGTCCAGCTGTTCATGCTAGCAATATGTATTTTAAATTGTACATTCCTGAAAAGAAATAGTAAACCCCAGTTGCCTGTCTCCCACAGCATTTGTTGCAGTATGAAGTTCTGATATCTTTTTCAGTACTATGTTATCTTGACCTGATTCAATCAGGCTTGCTCAAGATAAGCAAATAACTTTAAAAATGCCATTTCTCTGGTTGTTCACTGTATCACTGTCTTCCCATTGTTCATTGATTTGCTCGAGTGGGCACTAGTAACATCTCCATAAGTCCTGTCACAAGCAAGTGTAACCCAAGGGCATGTGCTTGCTCAAGGGACAGAAAGAGCCCCAACCATTCTTCAGGTCATGGAACTGAGGTCCATAATCGTTACTAGTTTTTGGCATGACAAGTAAATATAAAGAGGAGCTGTTGTTATCATTATTATTTCTGCAATATCACTCTAATGTTTCATCACTTTTGTAGCAGAACACTTGAATGTTTTCTTGACTTTCCCACTTTTACCATATTAATTAGTCCCAAGAATCTTGAACAAGTTGACATGTACCTCTCAGAAGTCACAAGTGTGGAAATAAGCAAAGTTCAATCTTTCTGAAAAGATGAAAAGCCACAGCAAGGACTTTGCTTAGCTCCATCACTTCCCTGCACCTGACAGACTCGAAGGCAGACAGAGTGTGGGATCGTTTCTCTAGAATGAAGCATGTGCCCTCAAAAGTCAGATCAAAATTTTTCAAGGATCTCAATCACTTGATCACTTGAATCCCGTTATTCATCGATTTGCTCGAGCGGTCACCAGTAACATTTACATTGGACCCTATCACGTCCCAATGTAGCCCAATGGCATCTGGTTGATTCAGGAATATAAAGAGCCTCAAACCGTTCCTTCAGGGTCTTTACAAGGAAGTCTGACCATCTTGTAGGTGGGGCGGCCACGTGATCTTTTGACATCCCGTGGGATCCAGTGGGTAATGGCTCTAGTCCAGCGGTTGTCTCCAAATCGCATTACATGTCCAGCCCATCTGATTTTCCATGCCTTGGCAAAGCGAAACAGCATCCCTGATTCTGGAATAGCGATGGAGGCCAGAACTCCGGATTCCTTCTCTCACTTGAGTGAGACGTGATATTCCAAGCATAGCTCTTTCGATGCCTCTCTGGGAGACCCAAATAGCATTCTCATCCTGCTTTCGTAGGGCCCAGGTCTCTGAGGCGTAAGTTAATGCAGGGAGAATGGTGGAGTCAAAGAGATGTGCCCGGAGCCGGGAGGTTCTTTGTCCTTTTTGCTATTTCTTCAATGCCTTTGAAGGCATTCCATGCCGCTCTCTTCCTCCTGCACAGCTCAGGTTTTAGGTCGTTCATCATGTTGATTTATCGACCTAGGTACACATAACTGCTGCATTCAGAGATGTCTGTTCCATTGAGAGTGAATGGGGCCTCTGGAACTAGTTCATTCTTCATAAACATTGTTTTCTTTAGATTCAGCTGTAGATCTATCTTTCCACATTCTCAGTCGAAGTCAGCCAGCATTTGTGCCGCTTGGCTAATGTTTGGTTTATTAGAACAATGTCATCAGCGAAGCGGAGGTGGTGTAGTTGCCGACCATCTATCTTCACTCCCATTCCTTCCCATTCTAATGGTCACATGATGTTCTCGAGGGTGGCGCTGAAGAGTTTTGGTGAAATGGTATCACCCTGTCGAGCCCCTCTTTTCACATTAATGATCACTTCTTTGTAGAATGGTGAGATCCTGGTGGTGAATCCGTAATACAGCTCAAGAAGGATCTTGATGTATTGGGTTTGAACACCCTGTTTGGCTAGGGGCTTCGGTGACTGCTTCAGTCTCCACAGAATCAAAGGCTTTCTGTAAATCAATGAACGTGAGACAGAGCGGCATCTTGTACTCCCTACAAACCTCAATGAGCTTGGTTACTGTGTGGATATGGTCGATTGTGCTGAATCCTTTCCGGAAGCCTGCTTGCTCACATGATTGTCCTTCATCTAGTGTTCTGCTAATCCTGTTCAGGATGACTCATGTAAACAGCTTGTAGATGACAGACAACAGGCAGATGAGGCGATAGTTGCCGATGTCGTGAATGTCTCCCTTCTTGAACAGTAGAACTGTCCTGCTGGTTTTCCATTGGGAGGGCACCTTGCATTCGGACAGGTAGCGTGTGAAGACCCGAGCTAGTGTATTGATGAGTACCGGCGGCATTTTCTTCAGGTGTTCTGGTCTGACTTTGTCTGGGCCTGATGCTGTTCCCTTCTTTACTGATGAGATGGCATGTCAGATTTCAGAAGGGAGAACATTGGGAATGACATATCCATCCTGTGGAATTTGGTATGTGGGCAGGTGGATGTGGCTATCAAAGAGATTTGAGTAGAAGTCGTGGATAATCTTCTCCATTGCCTTTCTGGAAGATGTGATAGACCCATCAGGGTGTCAGAGGGCAGTCATCTTGGTCTTATAGTTGGTGAAGAACTGGCAGGCAGTGCAAATGCTTTTCCTGGCTTCTGCTGCATCTTCCAGTATTTCTGCTCTTCTGTCTCTGAGGTCTTCTTTTTATCGCTTTTCTGCACCATTTAGCAAGCTTGGACGTTAGCATTTGGTCTCCTGAGGCTCGCGCCTTGCCACGTTGGCGAATGAGCTCAAGAGTTTCTGTAGACAAGCGTCCTTTTGTGTCTTTCTCTCTCTCAGCATTCTTCGCACAATCATGGAGGTGCTGAACCAGTCGGTTGTATTCTTCATCGATGTCATCAATGATGGTATCTTCCCATGTTGCTGCAATGGTGCCAAAGAGTTCCCAGTTGGTGGTCGTTCTGGGAGTTCTCTTAAACTTTGCAGCCTTTTCTCCCCCATTGCGGGAAGTAGAATTTTTGCACGAAGGAGACGGTGGTCCGATCCTGTTTGGAATTTGGGGACAACAGCTACATCAGTCAGACAAACCGTCGATTGAAGATGATGTGGTCAATTTCATTGTGGAACTGTCCTCCAGGAGATTCCCACATCCAACGTTTCACTTCAGCCTTCTGAACTGTGAGTTCCCATGAATGGTCTTGGTAGACATAATGAACTCAGTCTCTCATCCTGTTCGTTCCATTCTAGTCCATGGGTCCCAATGTGGAGTTCTTCAGCTGATCTTCTCGGTCCTATCTTGGCATTAAAATCACCGACTATGATCTTGTAGAAGGTGTGATCCTTTTTATAGAACTCCTCCAATTCCATGCAGAATTTCTCAAATCATCTTCTTTGTATGTGGATGTTGGTGCGTGAGACAATGAAGACAGAAATTGCTGGCAGTGGGCCACATCTCTTCAAGTGTAATCTTCATATTCGGTTTGTTAGGCATTAAAATGAATCAAAGATCTCAATATCTGAATCAAAAAGTACATTGAATAAAAAATATAGGAAAAAACCCTCTATGATATTGAAGGTTAAGGCATCTTGAAGATGAGACACCACTAACAAAGCAATAGGAAGCAAAGACAAGCATATGACTACATGAAACTAAAAAGATTCTTCACCTCAAAAGAAACAGTGAACAAGATACAAAGACAGTTCAGAGTGGCAAAAGAATACTCAGCCAGTACCCATCTGATAAGGGGTTAATATCCAGGATCTATCAGGCAATGGTAGAACTTTACAAGAGAAAATAGCCAATCCAAAAATGAGGATTATTTTTTAATTGATCAAAAAAATGGGGACAAGAAATGAACAGAAATTTCCAAAAAGAAGAAATTTTAATAGCCAAAAAGGCATATGAAAAAATGCTCATATCATTAATCATCAGGGAGATGCAAACCAAAAAAAACAATGAGATATCATCTCATACCACAGAGACTTGGCACATATTCAAAAAAGCAAGAATAACAAGTGCTGGCATGGATGTGGGGAGAAAGGAACTCTTATCTTTTGTTGGTGGAACTATCAACTGATACAGCCTTTTTGACAAACAATATGGTCATTTCTCCAAAAACTAGAAATTGAGCTCCCATTTGACCCAGCAATACCATTTCTGGGAATATACCCTGGGAGAGAAAAAACACAGCAGAAACACCATCTGCACTTTTATGTTCATAGCAGCACTATTCATAATAACCAGAATCTGGAAACAACCAGTGTGGCCAAGAACAGAAAACTGGATAAAGAAACTGTGGTACATCTACACAATGGAATACTATACGGCTGTCAGGAAAAAGCGAATTTATGAAATTTTCCTATAAATGGGTGGACATGAGAGGATCATGCTGAGTGAAATTATCCAGAGGGGGGAAAAGACAGATATAGAATGACTGCATTTTTTGCAGAATATGAAAAAAATAATATTATACCAATATTCAAGATTATGCAAAACATGGATTAGGAGGTCTTGTCAGTGGGTAGAATCTACCACAAGTGTGTGGGCCTCAGAGGGTTAGGTAAGTCAGACAAGGGAACAATCTACTAATTGTTGGAAATGATTATACCAGCCTAGAGCTTAGCATTGAATGTAGGCAAAGAGATATAAATGTATAAGCCATAATGTGTAAGAGAAGGAAGAGAGAGAGAGACAGAGAAAGAGAGTAAAGAGAAAGAGACAGACAGACAGACAGAGGGAAAAGAGAAAGAATAGAAAAAATACCTGCCATAGATGCAGGCTGGGGAGAGGGAGAATTAGGGGGCATTGGTGGTGGGAATGGACATTGGTGGAGGGATCAGTGCTGAAACACTGTATGATTGAAACCCAAGCATGACCATCTTTGTAATTGTATATCTCACGGTGGTATAAAAAATTTAAAATAAAATAAAGGGTATGCCCTGATTAGCGTGGAATTGGGGGTAAGCTTGCTAGAAAAGGGGAACCCATATAATAGACTAGGTTTCCCTTGACTGGTCTTAATTGGAAAAAGGAAACAAAGCAGAGAAGCAGAAGCCCTCAATTATTCAGTAGGTCTTGGCTATGGATGCTAATTTTTTAAGAAAGTTTTTTTTAGCTTCCTGAATTGTTAAAAAAGCAAGCTGGCATTCTACAGTGTTCCTATAGCAGGTTGAATTCTTATAAATATATTACAGATAAAAGAAATGGTTTCATTGCTAGGAGGTACAGTTTGGAGATGTGCCAAGCAGTACTCAGGGTGTACAGGGTTTCCGCCTGCTTATACTTGGCCAATTGGTGGGCAGTGGGGTGAGATAACCGAACAACACACTGTTGCTTGGGCCCTGTGCCATAGGGGTTACCCAGACCACCACAATGGTGCTAGGGTACTGTTGGATGGCAGGTTTAGCTAGCTTGAAAGCTTTGCTCACAGCTTAATCTATTTACATGTTCTTAAGCTAAGGTTCATTCTAATGAGATCTCTCTTCTATGTAAACACTGCTAGAGGGTGTGGCAGTTACAGAAGTCACCTTGATTCTGAATAACTTCTGACTTATTATACATCTACTAAGACTTCTATGTTATCTAATTTGGGCACAGCTCCAAATTAGAGGCTTTACTACCCACTGCAACCAGCGTGGTACAGTTAGACTTTACCAGGAGACTGGCCATCCTGGCTACATTGAGACTATCTTTAAGATTATAGGAAGGATCATACTAATTTGCACTCAGGCAAATGAGCATGACCCTTTCAATATACAGGGATCGAGATACTCAGAATCACCCTGGTTCAGATAATAAATAAGAAGGACCTATGGGAACCATTTAGATGACATGAAGCCCATGAAATTAAGATGTATTACTTTATACCAGCCCCCTCTCTCTCCAGTGTTTTACATAAGAGATAATCTCAGAGGAAGAGATTAGTCCTTGGCATAACCCTTTATTTATACCTGTAATAGGGTGTGGCACCGCACCCTTCTTTCTATTCTCTTCAACTATCTAGAAGTTGTTTAGGGTTCTTTGTTGACAGGACCCTCCCTGTCAACAGTTAGGATTACTTTGGTGTATATAAAGACACTGACTTGAGGCACTCACCCTGTTCCTCTTTTGGGGTAGAATTCCTTTCTGGTAGGATCCTCTTTGGTGGGAGACTTGGGCTCTCTTGTATGGTCTAGGTTCTGACCGGAGCTAGAGTTCTTTCTTTATATTGGATTGCGGTGGTAGAGCTTTTGTACTATTAAAAGCCTTTTTTGGAACTGCACTGGAGTTTTCATCCATTCCCCAGCAGCCTAGGAGGTAGAAGAGAACTTCTGTCTTGATACTGTTGGGGACCCCAGCTGCTCCCCGAAAGGGTACAACCATCAAATCCTAGGAAGCCATTTGGTTTCAGGGATCAAATCAGGGTTGATCTTAGTCCCTGGACTACCTCTTCATCCCTAATAAAGAAGTTGGTGTCCTGAATAAGTAGTTGTGGGTCAGTATAGTTTTTACATACAGTCCTGTCATGTATGTGTTGAGTCTCTCAAAAGTATCTCAGTGGGGACTTTGGTTATTATTATTTCATTTGTGTTCCCACCTGGTGGTACTCAATGCATGTTCTTGGCTATGAACTTGAAGGTCGCTTCTGAGAATGTCTCAAGATACTATATGGGGTGCCAGGGATCTAAACCAGGTCAGTTATATGCAAGGCAAGTACCCTACCTGATGTAATATCTCTCCCTGCCCATCACCTCAGTTTTTCTGAGTTTTTCTACTACTGGATTCTACCACAAGTAACTACAAAGCACACCTACAGAGAATATTCTTTGTTTTCCTTTGTTAAGATTCTAATGCATCTTGAGATACAAATTTAAAAAATATACCTAAGTATGTGTTTGTGATTAATCATGTCTGACTCAAAGACTTATTTT
>JAJIBD010035687.1:0-16889 GCA_021461705.1 Cryptotis parvus
CTTCACGGAACAGGGACAAATGGCTGCAAAGTCTGAGAACTCCCAGGGTGACCACCAACTGGGAACTCTTGCACCATTGCGGCAACATAGGAAGATGCCATCATTGATGACATCAACAAAGAATACAACCAACTGGTTCAGCACCTCCATGATTGTGCAAAGATTGTGCAAAGAACACGAGAGAAAGCCACAAAAAAAATGACTCCTGTCTTCCTATGCTTGGAATATCATACCTCACTCAAGTGAGAGAAGGAATCCAGAGTTCCAACCTCCATCGACAATTGAGAATCAGGGACTCTGTCTCATTTGCCAAGGAGTCGAAAATCAGATGGGCTGGACATGTAATACGACTTGGAGACAACTACTGAACTAGAGCCATTACCGACTGGATCCCACCAGCTGTCAAAAGATCATGTGGCCGACCACACAAGATGGTTTAGACTTCATCAAGACCCTGAATGAATGGTTTGAGGCTCTTTGTATTTCTGGAGCAAGCAGATGCCATTGGGCTACACTGCAGCACATGACAGGAACAGATAGAAAAGTTACTGGCTCCTGCTTGAGCAAATCAACGAATGATGGAATGTCATGTGATCAAGTGATTATGTGATGTGGTTTCTTGCTGAAAAGAACTGAGTACTCTGACTGGCAGTGAGTGTTTAGTAGATAGTTTCTCCTAAAACCCTCTCAATATGGCTTTCCAGTATGGCTTTCCAGTATGGCTTTTGTGGTAGGGGATTTCTCTGACTCTTGTCAATTCATTGTTAGTCCAGTGGCATGCACTGCCAAACCTCACCACTCAGTCCCAGCCCCCAAAAGTATAGAACCAGCTCCCTGAGCAGTCTTTGACTCTTGTCCATCAATACCACCCCCCTTTCATTACTCACATGAACCATTTACTGGAGTAATTTAGTCCTTGTACCATGTGAGAGGCTGAGCTGCTAAGAGCTGTGGAGACCTTGGAGATCATCTAGTGTAACCCTCTCATTTTTCACAGGATGCCCAGAGAGACCACACGGATTGCCCAAGGTCGCAGAGTTAATTATGGTGGAACAGGGGCCTCTTTCCAGGTTTCTGCCTTTCTGGTGCAGTGTGATTCCACTACACAATGCTCTCGTTTTCTCCTGATTTAGCAGTTTTCCCTCTGGGTAATAGAAGCCTGGAAGCAAATGTCTAAATGTGGCATATTATCTAAAATTAAATTTGCACAATCATAGCCCATTCAATTCCAGAAGCTCTGAACTTTAATTCACTTGAGTCATACTTTTGCCGACAGAATTTTGGCCAAAATGAACCCTAGGTTCTCAAGAAAACCTAGACATGTAGAGAAACTTAGGCTCTCTTTTCTAAAAAGGAAAGCATTGAGACAAACATCACTCTGATCATTAGTCCATCCTATCTGGCTGAGTGTATCTTGTCCTTCAATGGAAACTCTGTTGTTTCTAGTGCTATCATTAGCTTAACTTGGGTCCATATACCCACTGATGATAGAATAAGTACATACTAAATAATTAGAACTTAAGAATTTTAATTGCTTGAAGACTCAGTATACTACAGGTATACTTGATACTTGAAATTAGGTCTGTGCATTTCCAAATCTGAGTCAGCAGTCTCTGGCCACATCACCCTGAATGTGCCCAATATTGTCAAATTGTGCCAGTTTCCATATTTTTGTCATGTATTGATGCCAGAGTTTAGACTCTATGTTGTCACTTGTCACTTGTCTTCGTGTTGTTCATCGATTTGGTCAGGTAAGCACCAGTAATGTCTCCATTCATTGGGAATGAGGTCCATTATTGCTACTGTTTTGGCATATTGAATACACCACACTTAGCTTGCCAGGCTCTGCCGTGGCTCTGGGTTGATCTCAAGGGGCCCAGTTTAGACTCTATCTTACCCATTAAATTTTTTAATTAAAATTTTTTAAAAATTATACTATTGGGGCCAGAGCGATAGCCCAGAGGTAGGGCGTTTGCTGGCCTGGGTTCGATCCCCAGCATCCCATATGGTCCCCTGAGCACTGCCAGGAGTAATTCCTGAGTGAATAGCCAGGAGAAACCCCTGAGCATCGCTCGGGTGTGACCCCCAAAAAAGCAAAAAAAAAATTATATACTATCAGTTTTTAATTGCAGTTCCCTGACAGAATTGGGGTTCAGTGAAGGTCCCAGATGCTTCTAGAGCCAATGACCATTCCACCTGATTGATACAGGAAGCAGTCCACAGGCTCTTTATGGTCTTCTTTTATGTTTCTTTTCTCTCTCTCCTCATTCCACCTTGGTCCAGGAGCCTCTCTCTCTTCCAACAGTTTCTCTAGCAGGCAGGCCCACTGGGATTCTCACAGCAGGCATACAAGGAGGTGGGCCAACTGGGATTCTCCCAGAAAGCTCTCAAGCAGACCTCCTCACTCTTCTTTCCCTCTGCTAGAAAAGTCTCTCTGGCAAACTCTCTGCCTCCAACCAACTCTCTTTCAGCATTCTCTCTCTCTAACTATCTATACTCTCCAACAACTATCCCTCACTCTTGGTGCTCTCCAACTCTCTATCTCTGGGCAAGCCCAGGCTCTCTCCCTTTTATATCTGCCCTGCCAGGCCTCAGAAACCTGGCCTCAACTGTCTAACATTCCTCCCAACAGTTATTATAACCTTATAGACAGGAGTGCTGCCACTTTAAGGGGCATTATCTAACAATATACTGTGTGGTCTTTTCAGAAATGAGAACTGTTAGGTTTTGTCACGTAAACACATTTGGAATGCATTCATATGATATTTACAAAAAAGACAGCACTTATTTTTATTACTCTTCATATATTTTTCTTATACACTTTAACTGATTTTAGTTTGGTATTATGTTTTCATAATTTCATATTAGTAACATTGGGGCATTCTAATCACTGTATCACTGTCTTCCTGTTCATCATTGATTAGCTTGAGCGGGCCCCAGTAACATCTCCATATGTCCTGTCTCATGCTAGTAGAGCCCAAGGGCATCTGCTTGCTCCAGGAACATAAAGAGCCTCAATCCATTCAGGAAAGAGGTCTATAATTGTTACTGGTATTTGGCATATCAAATAAAACATGGTTAGCTTGCCAGGCTCTGCCATGCAGGTAGCATACTCTTGTAGTCATCTCTAAGTCCAGCATTTATTGATGAACCGCGGCGCAGCAAGCTGCCCCCACGAGCCGGGCTGTGATAGGCTGGTCTGCTGGGTGAAGTTCTGATGAGAGAGAAGTCTGGATGTGGAAAATGGAGTCCCTAATGGAATGGGGGGGTCATCTGACTTTTTTGCAAGGCTCTGCTGGGGTGGCGGGCCAGGGCTAGAAGCCGCCATCCCTCCAGGCACCCTCGTGAGCGGCTGGGCACAGGGAGAGCCAGTAGCAGCTTTGCCCCCATGTCCGTGAGTCTCTGGACTGGCATACCTGGGCAGGATTTAAAAAAGACTGCTACAGGGTGGAACTCAATGAGCCGGGATGTGATAGGCTGGTCTGCTGGGTGGAGTTCTGATGAGAGAGAAGTCGCAGATGTGGAAAATGGAGGCCCTCACGGAGTGGTGGGTCGTCTGGCTTGTTGCAAGGCTCTGCTGGGGTGGCGGGCCAGGGCTAGAAGCCGCCATCCCTCCTGGGCACCTCGTGAGCGGCTGGGCACAGGGAGAGCCAGTAGCAGCTCTGCCCCATGTCCGTGAGTCTCCGTGGGCATTCTAAACAGCACTATAATGCTATACCTTGTGTTTTAATTTGGGAATGAATAATTTAAATTATTTTAATAAACCAAGTCCCTTGTTATGTCTTTAATCAAAATGAAATGGACAAAAGTATATATTTCCAGAAATTACCTTTAAAAGTGAATTGGATCTGACTACCCCAAAAGCTTAGGAATCATTAAGATAGGCAGATTATATTATTTTAGTATGAGGATTTTCCTTTGAAAAATGAAAGTCATGAGTATTAAAAGTAGATAAAAATATATACATAAAACTGTTCAACGTAAGTATTGCAAACCACCAACGCACAAAAGAAGAGAGAGACAGAGAGAGAAGGAGAAAGAGATTGGGGGAGAGAGAGAGAGAGAAGAAAGGAAGAAAGGTGGCTGCCATAGAGACAGGTGGGACTGGTGGGGGCGAGGGTCAGGGGCACTGGTCACATTGGTGTTGGGAAATGTGCACTGGTGGAAGATTGTGTTCATGACTGGAACCCAATCATGAAGAGCTTTGTAATTGTCTTATGGTAATGTATAAAATTTTAAAAAAGAATGAAAATTCAAATAAAAACTTTATATTACACTTTATATATACACTTTATGTATATACTTTATATATATATATATATATATATATATATATATATATATATACTCATGCTCCTTCTTGAGCTGTATTATGGATTCACCTGCCAGGATCTCACCATTCTACAAGGAAGTGACAGTTGATGTAAAAAAGAGGGTTCGGCAGGGTGATACCATTTCACCAAAACTCTTCAGCGCCACCCTTGAGAACATCATGTGACAATTAGAATGTGAAGGAATGGGAGTGAAGATAGAAGGTCGCCAACTACACCACCGATGACATCATTCTAATAACACCAAACATTAGACAAGCGGCACAAATGCTGGCTGACTTCGACCAAGAATGTGGAAAGATAGGTCTACAGCTGAATCTCAACAAAACTATGTTCATGAAAAATGAATTAGTTCCAGAGGTCCCATTCACTCTCAGTGGAAGAGACATCTCTGAATGCAGCAATTATGTGTACCTAGGTCGAGAAGTCAACATGATGAACAACCTACAACCTGAACTGCGCAGGAGAAAGAGAGCGGCATGGAATGCCTTCAAAAGCATCGAAGAAATCGCTAAAAGGAAAAAGAACCTCTGGCTCCGGGCACATCTCTTTGACTCCACCATTCTCCCTCCATTAACATACGACTCAGAGACCTGGGCCCTATGAAAGCAGGATGAGAATGCTATTCGGGTCTCCCAGAGAGGAATCGAAAGAGCTATGCTAGGAATATCACGCCTCACTCAAGTGAGAGAAGGATCCGGAGTTCTGACCTCCATCGATATTCCAGAATCAGGGATGCTGTCTCGTTTGCCAAGGCATCGAAAATCAGATGGGCTGGACATGTAATGCGATTTGGAGATGACGGCTATACTAGAGCCCTTACTGACTGGATCCCATGGGGACGTCAAAAGATCACGTGGCTGCCCACCTACAAGATGGTCAAACTTCTTCATCAAGACCCTGGACAAACGGTTTGAGGCTCTTCATATTCCTGAACCAACCAGATGCCATTGGGCTACATTGGCACGTGATAGGGTCAAATGGAAAAGTTACTGGCACCCGCTCGAGCAATCGATGAATAACGGGATTCAAGTGATCAAGTGATATTATACTTCAAGCTTTAAAAAGAAGGTAGAAGAAAAATTTCACTAAACAAATGCAGTTTGAAGATTAGCTTCTATCTTGGGTCCAGAGAGTTCTTTGTATATTTAGCCTTAAAATTTGCTCCACTGAGAATAGTTTTTGCACAAATCTGTAAGTCCATTGCACAGAGTGCACAACTAAGACTGTAGCACAAACCCAATTGGAACTTAATTTTTTTTAAGTAGGAAAGCAGGAATATTGAGGGTTGCCTTAAAATGAACCCTTATTCATTTATTCCAGTAAATCTCTGTAACGGGTATCTTCACATCTGAATTTCTGAAAGGTAAGTCTATCCTTTTTGAAAATGGGAGAATAGTATTGCTTCCACTCAGACTTTATAACTGCTCAGCATCCATTTTTTGTTATTTTTACCAAATGTGTCAATTGGTAGTTCAGAACAATGTTTATGAATGATCATCCATGGATCACAATCTCTGAACCACCAAAGGCTATTGTTAAAAACAAAGGGACTTCATCTATTTCCAGATCTCTTGAATTAGAATCTCTGGGAATGAATCATAATATACCCATTTTTAGCCAAGTTTCCAATATGCACACTAATGGTATGGAATCAGCATCAGAGCTACTTATTGGATATGGCATTTGACTTTCCTCTTAACACTACTAAGTTCTATAGAGGACTTCTATTTTATAAAGCACACTTACACTTATTATCACTAATATCGTCCCATAATCCTGTAGGATTTTATTGTCCCAATCTTATAAATAGGTAAATTGAGGCTAAAGACTTCTAAATGACTTTGCAAGAAGACTGCATCAAAGTAGTATACTTTGAGCTTGAAACTGAGTCTCTGCATTCAAATTTGAGGCAGTTTCCATCAATTTGTGCTCACTGCCTTTATCTACTTAAGATTCGGGTAAGTGTCACCTGGTGAATGTGTCTGCTTGGTTCAAGTGTTGGGGTTGGGTTTGCCGTAATTGCAGGCAAAGTATACAAGAGAAAATAAGCAGCCTCTGGGACACAGGTCTTGACAGCTCAGACATAATCCTTCCTTGGCGATGGCCGCTTCCGAATGGCTTCAGTTCTTCAAGGAAGCCGGCATCCGTCCAGGCCCTGCTGTCAACTCTGCCGTGATGTTTGTGGATAACAGGATCCAGAAGGGCATGCTACTGGATCGCAACAAGGAAATCATGAATGAGCTGGGTGTGAGGGTGGTCGGCGACATCATCGCCACCCTCAAGCATGCCATGGTGGCCACCCCAGGACATACGCAAAGTGGCCACTGAGTCGGTGCCCTGCAGCGCCAGCCCCGTCCCTCCCGGGCGACAGTGGCAGAGGCCCTCCAGTGCCCGCATGGATCGCCCACAGCCCGCACTGCGCGGCTCCCCCCCGGAACGCCCCCCGGCCGGACAACGGTACCTCCAAGGTCACCAGTCTCCAGCAACATGGCCAGGAGTGCCAAGGCCGGCGGGAGGAGAGCCCTGGCAGGCCCTGGCCGTGGCCACCGCGGAGATGGAGGGGAAAGTCCATCATCAACTGTCCAAAGGCACCAAGATCCTGGAGCAGCAGGCGGCCAGAGGCCCTCCGCGCACCTCTGTGTTGGACCCTCTGGGGCGCCAGAACAAGGCAGACACCCACGATGGAGCAGCCCACCGGGGTCTTCAGTGGCCTGGGGGCCGCCCTGGGGGCCGACGAGGACCACGGCCTGGGACAGCGACAGGGAGAGCACCACGCTGGGGTGCTGAAGGGGCGCCCCCCCCCAGGCCACCAGCCACCAGCTCCGCCCCCGGCCCCCTCCCTCCACCCCTCCCAAAGGGCCCCGCCCCGCCCCCCCCCCCCCCACCGTGAAGGCCAAGGCCACCAGCTCCGCCCCGTGGACCCCTCCTCCACCCCACGGCCCCCGATGCTCCTGGCCCGCACCCTTGTACGGAGGAGTCGGACTTCGCTGCCCTCTCCCTGCCTCCCTGTTGCCTTCCCTTCTCTCCCTCTCTCTCTCTTTCTCTCTCTCCCCCCTTCCCTTCCTCCTTCCCTCCCTCCCTCCTCTCTCCTCCCTTCCTCTCTCCCTCTCTTCCCTCTCTCCCCCCCCTCCCCCTCCTCTCTCTCCCTCCCCCCCCCCTCTCTCTCTCCCCCCCCCCCCCTCCCTCTCTCCCTCTCTCCCTCCCTCTCTCCCTCTCTCCTCTCCCTCTCTCTCCTCTCCCTCTCTCTCTCCCCTCTCTCCCTCCCTCTCTCCCTCTCTCCCCTCTCTCCCCCCCTCTCTCCCTCCCTCTCTCCCTCCCCCTCTCTCCCTCTCCTCCCCCTCTCCCTCCCCCCTCTCCCTCCTCTCTCCCTCTCTCTCTCCCTCCTCTCTCTCTCCCTCCCTTCTCTCTCCTCTCTCCCTCTCTCTCTCCTCCTTCCTCTCTCTCTCCCTCTCTCCCTCTCTCTCTCCCTCCCTCCTCTCCCTCTCTCTCCCTCTCTCCCTCCTCTCCCCCTCTCTCTCTCCCTCCCTCCCTCCCTCTCCCTCTTTCTCTCCCTCTCTCCCTCTCTCCCTCTCTCTCTCCCTCCTCCCTCTCTCTCCCTCTCCTCCCTCTCTCTCTCCCTCCTTCCTCTCTCCCTCTCTCCCTCTCTCTCTCTCCTCTCTCCCTCTCCCTCCCTCCCTTCCTCTCTCCCCCCCTCTCTCTCTCCCTTCCTCTCTCTCTCCCTCTCTCTCCCTCTCCTCTCCCTCTCCCTCCCTCTCCTCTCTCTCCCTCTCTCCTCTCCCCCCCCCTCTCCTCTCTCCCTCTCTCTCTCCCTCTCCCCCTCCCCCCCCCCCCCCTCCCCCCCCCCCCCCCCCCCCCCCCCCCCCCCCCCCCCCCCCCTCCCCCCCCCCCCCCCCCCCCCCCCCCTCTCTCTCTCCCCCTCCCTCCCCTCTCTCTCTCCTCTCTCCCTCCCTCTCCTTCCCTCCCTCTCTCTCCCTCTCTCTGTCTCCCCTCTGTCCTTCTCTCCCTCAAGGCCCTCTCACTCTCCGTTCTCTCCCTCTACAATACAAAACCCAGAGCTGGTGAGTGGGAGACAGGGCTGTGAGCAAAGGGGTTATCCAGCACTCGCCCCCTCTCCCCTTTTCCCCTCTCCCTCTCTCCCCCTCTCTCCCTCCCCTTTCTCCCTCCTTCTCTCTCCCTCTCCCTCTCCCCCTCTCTCCCTCCCTCCCTCTCTCTCTCTCCCCCTCCCTCTCTCTCTCCCTTCCTGCTTTTCTTTACCTATCTCTCCCTCCTTTTCCTCTTTCTCACCCCTCTTGGTGGGAGGCAGGCTCTGGGTGGAGGGACCCCCAGGGGTCTCCAATAGATTTTGTGTCTTTTGAAACTACCTCCCGCCCCTCTTTGAGGGGCGTCTCAGAGTGGGACCCCCAGAACTGGGAAAGGGTTTTGCTCCTGGGGGTCTCTCATGGTGCCCACCTTAGGGTCTTGTCTGCCCAGGCCTGAGTTGGGAGGGTGTCGGTGGTACGCCCCTCATTGCGCTCTGACCACTGTCCTGCAGAGCCCAGTTACACTAACTGGGCGGGACCTGGGGAGGTGCGAGGGGGCCCCAGGGCCTCAGATGCTGGGGAGCGAGGGTGCAGGGAGGCCACAGCTGAGTGCCAGGGGCGGGGCAGGGGCAGGAGCAGGGCTTTCTTTTTATTTTATTATATCCCTGTGAGATAGACAGTTACAAAGATGCTATGATTGGGCTTCAGTCCACTCCACCAGTGCACATTTCCCACCACCAGTGACCCCGGTTCCCTCCCAGGGGCAGGGCTTCCCTGACACAGGCAGGGGGCTTTGGGGGTTTGGAGGGCCCTAGGCCAGCACACGCCTCAGGAGGTCTGGCTAAGCCCCAGGCCCCTTGGAGGAACGAAGGTGGGGCAGGCCAGGCAGCCCTGTGGAGGGGGTGTTTCCCTGGGATATTGGGGCGTGAGCAGAGGAGAGAGCCCACCTGGGGGGGCTGCACTCTGGGTGGAGTCAGGGTTCAGGGGAGGGGCAGTGCTGGCTGACAGGCCCGTGGATGGCTGCATGCAGAGGGAGGGACAGGGTCTCCCAGGCGGCCCTAGGGGGTGTGCGGCTCTTCCTCCAGTCCCACCGCCTCTTGCTCCCACACCAACCTTTGCTTTTAGGATTTTTTTGGTGGTGGTGGTGTGTTGCAGGTTATTTAAAACCTTTGCAGGGGCTTACAATTTGTTGACTTTTTGAAAACAAAAAAAATCAAGTTGTAAACTTTGTGTTACAGATTAAAAATGAGATTCTGCAAAAAAAAAAAAAAAATTAAGGATTATCACTTAATCCTTAAAGTGATAGTAAGTATTACCCCTATGAGACTTATAGTAGTTCTTTGTTCCATCAAAGCAAATTACACAGTGATCACATGAATAGATGCAAATTTAGTTCAGTCATCTGTCAACCTTTCAGGGGGCTTCTATACAATGGCACAAACTATTCTCTACTTTATCCCTGCTTTTTTGCCCTTCTTGGCTTATTTATACTTCCATTCCTCCAGTTGCTGGTAGAGAGGTAAGAAAGGAAGTGAAACTGAATGAATATCCGTGAACAAAAGCAGTTGCTAGTCTCAACTTTATATCAGGTTTTTGGAATTATTTGTGTGTTTCAATTATCAATCTTGTCTGCATTCCCCCCATCTCTGTACTAAGTCGCGGTGTTAACATCGCCCCTTAGAACATGTATTGCTACTTGTTCAGCACAATTGGCTGTAGCGATTCATGACTTCTTTGTTTGTTTGTTTTTTTGACAAACACAGCATGAGTTATCAGAACCAAGTCTCAGTTATTCAAGGGTTAATGATCCAATGTGTGAGTTTTACAAGCACTTTGCTCCTTCCCTGTCTCCCTCCTGTTCTCTAGCTTTTAGGTCATTTAGTTTGCTTATTAGCATCTACACCAGAGAATATTCAAGTTAAATTAAACTCACACTAATCTTTTTCACTATCGTGGCAGCTCTTGATATAAGCTATAATGAGAGACGAGGGGGTGGGGGCACAAATATAGCATTTTCCCCTTTAGATTTCTAGTGTTTCTCCTTTCCTCCATTAACATAGAAGAATTGAGTTAGCTTTTTCTGTCTTATGGAAACACAGTATTTACATCTCATCATTAGCAAAAATCTTTCATTGAGAGGCCAGGCAAAGTGGGCAAAAGTGTTTCAGTTCTTTGAAAAAGTATACAATACAAATGTCACTCACTGGATAACCAAATGGTTTGGAAAAACAACTTTAAATTGTCAATAAATCGGGGCGGGGCGATAGCCCAGCGGGTAAGGCGTTTGCCTTGCACGCGGCCGGCCTGTGCTGGCCCCTGGGTTCGATCCCCAGCATCTCATATGGTCCCCGAGCACCGCCAGGGAGTAATTCCTGAGTGCAGAGCCAGGAGGACCCCTGAGCATGGCTAGGTGTGACCCAAAAAAGCAAAAAAAAAAAGTCCAATAAATGTACAAGCGATCCAGCCTGGTGTGAAAGTTAGAATTTGCACCTCAAATGGATGACTTTGAGTTCCATCTTCTCTCTCTCTCTCTCTCTCTCTCTCTCTCTCTCTCTCTCTCTCTCTCTCTCTGCTCCAAAGGTGCTGTGAGCAGAGAAATAGTGATTGAAGATAGGCAGTGACGGGAATAAGGAAAGTGGGGTGCAGACCAGCAAATGAGACCATTGCCAAATGTGCATTTCCTTTCTTTTGCTTCAGACTCAGAAACTTCTTTTCTCATGTCAGACAGGTCTGAGTAGTTTCCTGAGATCTCTGCCTGAGTCATCTTTTGTTTATCTCAGAGCGGGGACAATGTCCTACTGCTGCCTTCCATCTTATTTGTAGGACAAAGGCATGCCGGTTCTTTCTAAGAAATACCTATAACCTTGGATATCTTTAATTACAGAGGATTTGGTGGAGTCTCTTATTTAACGGGCCCAGAGATCATATAATATAGCTATATAGAATCAGCCCAGATTTTACTATCATGCAGAAGGCAGCCATTCTCTAGCCTGGAGATTCTTTTATTTTACTCCCTTCCTTCCTCCCTCCTTCTTTCCTTCCTTCCTTCCTTCCTCCCTACCTTCCTACATTCCTTCCTACCTTCCTTCCTTCCTTCCTTCCTTCCTTCTTCCTTCCTTCCTTCCTTCCTTCCTTCCTTCCTTCCTTTTCTTCCTTCCTTCCTTCCTTCCTTCACTCTTTATGGGGTGAAGAACACTGTTCCTAGAAGTACTGAAATACTAGGTTGATGCTTGGAGTGGATGGAGTAAGTCCTATTCAACTCCTGGCTCAAAACCCATGTAGTATATTGTCCTCAGATAAAACATATATCAGAAATTAAAATGATAAGACCAAATACTACACTTGATCTAACCAAAAGACTGAGAAGCCACAGCCTGGGATTTTTAGTAAAGCTCTCCATCTGCTATTTTTTGATACATGCTCCACTTTCTATGAATTATTCTAGGGAGAGATATAGCAACTGTGTTGGTTTCAAGAATCCAGAACAAAGCAGAGGACTGTAGCCCAGAAAGGTATTTACATCTGCAAAGAAGTGTTGACATAAAGACATAAAGCACCTCTGGGTAATTTCCAAAGATACATATTGTATTAGCATGGGGTCAGTAAGAATAGAGTTTTACCACATGGGGTGTTTTATTCTGGTCTGAGAGGTCAGAAAATCTTAGTCAAAACAATAATATTTCCATGTGATGTTAGACCAATATGAATCTTTTACATTTGTAAAATTTCTCGGTTATTTCATATTCTGCATTATTCAATACATTACACCATGTTTTTAAACAAAAAAAAATTCTGCATTCATTTCCAAATAACAAAATTAGAAATATAATAGCCAATGGAAAGCTCTATCATGATATAACTTATAATTAATTTTAGGTTGGCACAATTATATTATTTAGTAGGAATAATTTTAGAAAAAAAAGCTTTTTTGAAGATTTGAGGAATAAAGCCTGTGCATAAGTGTACCTTAGGGAATCTACATTATTTGTGTGTGTAGAAACTCTTCTCCTTCCATCAATTTGGCATTTCTTTGATCTCATTTTATTACTCTATAAAATGGGGTGATATTACCAATGTATTTGAAGCATACTTGGCCGGTAGTATACACAGTATTATCATACTGAGGATTTATGTCTCAAGAGGTAACTGGAGAGTGAATAATAATCAAAACATTCAGCCCAGTATAAGAAAAATATATATTGTGTGGACTTCACACTGCATGATTTTATTAAATCTAGACTTCGTGTCTCCATGGCAAGTGGATCCCCAAAGCCCAGGCAGCAGAGATGTTAGTGTTGCCTCCAAAAATATAAGTTAACAATATCTAAAAAACTTACCATTTAATCCACTGTCATAGTTTGTGGAAGAATTGAGTTGTGGGCGTTTGGGAGAAAAAGCCAATATTTATAAAATGTACTTTACATCTTTCTCAAAATACAGAAATTTTTCACCTAAGTAATTAAGATAGTATGTATCTGAACTGAGACTCTCCATGCAACTGTCCTCTAAGTGGGACCGGGAGAGGTGTGCAAAGAAGGGAACCAAGGTGGAGTGTGGACCTCTCTTTCACACAGAGCATGACTGAGCTTCAACTCATTTTCTTTATGACTTTTCCTAGAAATCCCAGAGGAGTAATCAACACTACCCTGCCTATTTCATCTACCCTACCAAAGAGAGATAAGATAAGGTGATGATAGGTTTCTGACCTCTCTGTTAGCTCCTAGCAGTTAAAGTTGTGTTCCCACAACAGGAATTCCAATTTACTCTTCACCTCACAGATGCAAATATTAAACGCGTAAGGATTACCCCAATGCCACACCTTTGCAGGCTTACCGCAAGCCTCCAGGGATGGAAAGGCATTAGCTATTTCCTTTTCTTTCTAGAAGCATCTGGCAAAGTCAGGTCGACACATTCCACACGCTCCTATTTATTACATGCTCTCTTCCTGCACTGCTGTCTTGCTCTTCCCACTACCCCAGCCTTCTGGCCTTCCCAACATCTTTATCCAGAAGGAAACATTATACTTGTTTCTGGAATTTCCATCAGAATCAAGAAGACAAGGAACAGACTCATGTTAGAAATATTCCCTGAAAACTATGTCTATCACTGAATGCACTCCCACACACACACACACACACACACTTCACACACACACATGTTGGCAGCCATAGCTGTCTGCCTGTCCCCCACAAACACCCCTGGCTCAAATAGCCAATGCTATAAAGTCTTCTTTTGCTCCAGAGTGTAATTCTGTCTCGTCTCCCAGATATAAATCACATCTTCCTCTTTCCAGAAGACAAATAATTTGGCTTTCAAGAATATCATGCAAGGAAAATAAGAGTTTGGTTAAAATGAGAGCAAAATACTTGCTTATCTTGTGAGTTTCAATAGTTGGTCCAAATGGATTTACAAAGTGGGTCATTGAGACAATGATCAAGTTTCTGTTTGGATTTCTTTGATCATTTGGCATCTCAGTTTATCTGTGGAAAGGGAGGAAGGAATTTCTATTTTTCTATAATGGGTGAGATCCAAAGATAGAACGTTAAGAGCAATGCTTGACTGACATGTCCTGGCTCTTAAGCCTGTACACTCTTCAATCTCCCGCAACCTGTGCTCTAACAGCTTCTCCTAGCACTGTTCTCTGGGGATAGGAGGCTTAAGAGCCAAGAGGAGAGGAGTGGGTGAACAGCACTTTGTGGAAGTATTAGTCCTCATTTTCTCTTCTTCACTCCTCACAGTTCTATTTCCTATTAATATTCCTGATGGCAGAGAGGTTCTAGACTTTCCGCCCTCATCAGAAAAAAAAAGATTTTTCTCTCTATTGGAAACACATTAGTTGGATTATGATGATGATATTTCAGAGAAAAATGTATAAATATATACATATAATGTAAGGACCCAAGAATATATGGAGAGAAAACCCTTATGTCAATTCTCTTCCTAAAAAAAATATCACTTTCACTTTTTGAGGGTTTTTTACTCTTCAGAAAATCTTCACATTCTTTATGTCAGTGGTTATGTTTATGTGTAAATTTATGAGGCTTTCCCCTTGGTTCACAGGACTGAAGTATTAGGGAGTGGAGATCACCTGGGGGTGACTGTTAAGGAAAGTCTAAGATAAGATAGCCCAGGGCTAGTTGGATGCTCAAACTTGAGAATGTGACCTCTTAGGAAAATGCTAAAATAAACATTTGTTCCCTAGAAATTAAAGATTACAAATGCTATCAATATGCCATTCATGTTGGTTTTTTCACAAAATAACATTACTTTGTTGCAAATACCAAATTTTATTTGGCATTTTATACTTAAATACCACATAAATGGCACCAGTACGAGTGGTGGTTCAATAGTAAAAAAAAGAAGGATAGAAAGAGGGAGAACAAAAGCACCCAGCTATTCAATGTGTTTGTTGTCAAAGCATCTTCCTTTGGCAAGTTGCATCTATCATTTTTCTATGTACAACATGGGAAGTAGGTTCATTTTGGTTGAGGTTGTAAAGTCTAGATTTATGTTTGTTAAATTCAGTTCATCTATTATTTTCTGTGTGTGCCATGGCATCTCAAGGGACCTCCTTAGCATCCCTCTCTATTGCTTTCTCACGCCCCCCTCTCTTCAAAAAGAGCCAAGCCAAATGAGCTAGGAGGTAGTAGAATGTGGAGGCTAAATATAAGTCAAGGCCATTTTATGTGCTATTTCTGTATAAAATTTTAGACCTGTGAAATGAGACGTTTTAAGCTCCTCTAGTCTAGACTGGCAATCTCAATGTTATAGAGACCTCCATCTATCAAATTCAGAGTCTCATGGGAGTTTAAACAAGGATTAAATGAAGATTATATGTAGGACTTGGCGCCCACTGTTATATTATTATACAATCTCAAACTATCTGAGACATGGGACTAAGTTACTGTCATTTTTCCTAAAATAATTATTCTAAAAAGACTCACAACATTTGAATATTTCTTAGAAGAATCTTCCTTTTACACCCAAAACATCCTGGAACATCCAGACACAACTCAGGGGACTAGAGTCTGACTCAAAATGCTGTTGTGGGATGATCTCACTGATCTGTGATATCTAGATCACTGGATGAGGAACCGTTTTGTAATAAAGGGGATGCTAGAATCTCATCCTCAATTAGTGTTGTGAGAAGACAAACATAAAGGAAAGAAACCAAGGAAGAAGAATGAAAAAGACACATGGGTTATAGGCATTACAGCAGGTATACTAGTGAGATGAGTGAGGAGGTGTAGCCCCATATACTCCAAAACACAGATATAACAGAACTGAAAACAGAGCCTGGTGACAGCCACTAAAAGTATGTGCTGTCAAGTTGACAGTTGGGGTTGGAGTGGGGTTTGGAATGGGGAGAGAATCTAGGGAACACACTGAATCTAGGAACTCTGGGAGGAATTGGTGTTGAATTACTGTGTGGCCTAAATGAAGCTATCATTAACTTATGCCAAATCTTGGATCTTTCACAATTTTCTTTTAATTTTTGAGGAAAATAATCTAAAGTTTAAGCTTGCTCTAGACGTGAAAATTTAGTCTTACGAGATATGTAATGCAGCTAAAGCCTTTAAGCCACTAATTCTAATTGCAATAAAGTAGGTGATGACCTTGGTACCAATAATTTGGTTAGCTTGGGCAGGTCATTATTCTTTACTCTATCTCAGTCATTGCTCCTTCAAGACTAAAATAATAGGAATTATGCAGTCAGAGGGTTTGTTACTTATCAATAGGTGTGTTCTACAGATTAAGTATTTCATGATTATTTGCCACTCATGTAGGTATTATACAAACAAAGAAGGCATGGACTAACACACCTGGCAATAAGGTATAACTTATCAAAGTCTAGCATGTCGGTCATGTGCCTGTTCATTAGGTGATACATAAATTATTGACAACAATTATCTTATAATAATTAGTCAACAAATGATAGTGATTATACGGTTGCTCCTCCTTGGTCTCACAAAATTTGAGGAACTAGATTGGGTTGGTAGAAATTATTTAGTAAGTTGTCATGTTCTATGTGGGCCTCACCCTTCATTTAGTAGACAGGAATTTAGGTCATAGACAAGTGAGGTGAATGGATAAGTGTGACATAGCAGTTTACCTGCAGAAACAGGGTTAGCATTCAGATAGCCCAGGCTAGTTCTGTTAAGTCCCTGCAGCTCTCTTGCTGCATGGCCGAGAAGGGAGTAGTTTCTATCCTCCACTGGTAATAAATGCTTCAATGATGTTTGGGATCTTGAACAACTAAGATTGAGAATTTCTACAGTTCTTTATTAATAGTTCATTTATTTTTACTCTACAGTTTCTTTCTTGTTCTTAATTTTGTGGTCCATTTTTTTCAAATACACATATTGTCAATCTCTCAGCCTCTTCTTTGCCTAATAAAGCTATGTACTTGCTCCTTCCCAGCAGCCCCCCCTTCTTTTTGTAACCACAGCAGTGAAAACCCTCTACTCTCGAGTGAAATGGAAGCAGCTGGCACCTTTAGGGCTCTCATAATATCATTATTATCATTTAACATTTA
>JAJIBD010035688.1:0-30331 GCA_021461705.1 Cryptotis parvus
TATATATATATATATATATATATATATATATATACTCATGCTCCTTCTTGAGCTGTATTATGGATTCACGCCAGGATCTCCCCATTCTACAAAGGAAGTGACGGTTGATGTAAAGAGGGGGTTAGACAAGGTGATACCATTTCACCAAAACTCTTCAGCGCCACGCTTGAGAACATCATGTGACAATTAGAATGTGAAGGGAATGGGAGTGAAGATAGAAGATTGGCAGCTACACACCGATGACATCATTCTAATAACGCAAGCATTAGCACAGCGGCACAAATGCTGGCTGACTTCGACCAGAATGTGGAAAGATAGGTCTACAGCTGAATCTCAACAAAACTATGTTCTGAAAAATGGAGTAGTTCCAGAGGTCATTCACTCTCAGTGGAAGAGACATCTCTGAATGCCGCAATTATGTGTCCCTAGGTCGAGAAGTCAACATGATGAGCAACCTACAACCTGAGCTGCGCGCCAGGAAGAAGCGGCATCGAATGCCTTCAAAGCATCAAGAAATCGCTAACAGGACAAAGAACCTCTGGCTCCGGGCACATCTCTTTGACCCACCATTCTCCCTCCAGTAACATGCTGACTCAGGGACCTGGGCCCTGAAAGCCCAAGGATGAGAATGCTAACCGGGTCTCCCAGAGAGGGAATCGAAAGAGCTATGCTAGGAATATCACGCCTCACTCAAGTGAGAGAAGGATCCGGAGTTCCGACCTCCATCGATATTCCAGAATCAGGGATGCTGTCTCGTTTGCCGAGGCATCGAAAATCGGATGGGCTGGACATGTAATGCGATTTGGAGACGACGGCTATACTAGAGCCCTTACTGACTGGATCCCATGGGACGTCAAAAGATCACGTGGTTGCCCACCTACAAGATGGTCAAACTTCTTCGTCAAGACCCTGGACAAACGGTTTGAGGCTCTTCATATTCCTGAACCAACCAGATGCCATTGGGCTACATTGGCACGTGATAGGGTCAAATGGAAAAGTTACTGGCACCGCTCGAGCAATCGATGAATAACGGGATTCAAGTGATCAAGTGATATTATACTTCAAGCTTTAAAAAGAAGGTAGAAGAAAAATTTCACTAAACAAATGCAGTTTGAAGGTTAGCTTCTATCTTGGGTCAGAGAGTTCTTTGTATATTTAGCCTTAAAATTTGCTCCACTGAGAATAGTTTTTACACAAATCTGTAAGTCAATTGCACAGAGTGCACAACTAAGACTGTAGCACAAACCCAATTGGAACTTAATTTTTTGAAGTAGGAAAGCAGGAATATTGATGGGGTTGCCTTAAAATGAACCCTTATTCATTTATTCCAGTAAATCTCTGCGGGTATCTTCACATCTGTTTCTGAAAGGTAAGTCTATCCTTTTGAAAATGGGGAGAAATAGTATTGCTTCCACTCAGACTTTATAACTGCTCAGCATCCATTTTGTTATTTTTACAAATGTGTCAATTGGTAGTTCAGAACAATGGCATGAATGATCATCCATGATCACAATCTCTGAACCACCAAAGGCTATTGTTAAAAACAAAGGGACTTCATATATTTCCAGATATCTTGAATTAGAATCTCTGGGAATGAATCATATATACCCATTTTAGCCAAGTTTCCAATATGCACACTAATGGTATGAATCAGCATCAGAGCTACTTATTGGATATGGCATTTGACTTTCCTCTTAACACTACTAATATCTATAGAGGACTTCTATTTTATAAAGCACACTTACACTTATTATCACTAATATAGTCCATAATCCTGTAGGATTTTATTGTCCCAATCTTATAAATAGGTAAATTGAGGCTGAAGACTTCAAATGACTTTACAAGAAGACTGCATCAAAGTAGTATACTTTGAGCTTGAAACTCAGTCTCTGCATTCAAATTTGAGGCAGTTTCCGTCAGTCCGTGCTCACTGCCTTTATCTACTCTAAGATTGGGTAAGTGTCACCTGGGTGAATGTGTCTGCTTGGTTCAAGTGTTGGGTTGGAGTTTGCCGTAATTGCAGGCAAAGTATACAAGAGAAAATAAGCAGCCTCTGGGACAAAGGTCTTGACAGCCCAGCATAATCCTTCCTTGACGATGGCGCTTCCGAATGGCTTCGGTTCTTCAAGGAAGCCGGCATCAAGTCCAGGCCCTGCTGTCAACTCTGCCATGATGTTTGTGGATACAGGATCAGAAGAGCATGCTACTGGATCGCAACAAGAAATCATGAATGAGCTGGGTGTGAGGGTGGTCGGAGACATCATCGCCACCCTCAAGCATGCCATGGTGGCCACCCCAGGACATACGCCAGTGGCCACTGAGTCGGTGCCCTGCAGCGCTAGCCCCGTCCCTCGGGCGACAGTGGCAGAGGCCCTCCAGTGCCCATAGGATCGCCACAGCCCGCACTCTGCGGCCTCCCCGAACGCCCCCGGCGGTCAATGGTACCTCCAAGGTCACTGTCTCCAGCAATGTGGCGGAGTGCCAAGGCCGGGCGGAGGAGAGCCTGGCAGGCCCTGACGTGCTTGCGGCCACCAGTGGGAGATGGGAGGGAAGTCCATCATCAACTGTCCAAGGCACCAAGATCCTGGAAAGCAACAGGCGCGAGGCCCTCAGGCGCACCTCTGTGTTGGACCCTCTGGGCGCCAGAACAAGGCAGACACCGCGATGGAGCAGCCCACCAGGTCTTCAGTGGCCTGGGGGCCGCCCTGGGGGCCCGACGAGGACCACCGCGGCCTGGGACAGCTGAGCAACGCTTGGGGGGTGCTGAAGGCGCCCCCAAGCCCACTGCCTACCAGCTCCGCCCCCCCCTCTCCACCCTCCCCCCTGAAGGCCAAGGCCAGCAGCTCCGCCCCCCGTGGCCCCCTCCTCCACCCACGGCCCCCTGATGCTCCTGGTTCGCTTTCCGGCTGGCACGGAAGTCGGACTCGCTGCCCTCCTGCCTCCCTGTTGCCTTCCCTTCTCTCCCTCTCTCTTTCTCTCTCTCCCCTTCCGTCTCTCCTTCTCTCTCTCCCTCCTTCCTCTCTCTCCCTCTCTCCCTTCTCTCCCTTCCTCTCTCCTCTCTCCTCCTCTCTCCCTCTCTCCCTCTCTCCCTCCTCTCTCCCTCTCTCTCTCCCTCTCTTCCCCCTCTCCCTCTCTCTCTCCCTCTCTCCCTTCCTCTCTTCCTCTCTCTCTCTCTCCTCTCTCTCTCTCCTTCCCTCTCTCTCTCTCTCCCTCTCTCCCTTCCTCTCTCCCTCTCTTCCTCTCTCCCTCTCCCCCTCTCTCCCCTCCCTCCCTCTCCCTCTCTCTCTCTCTCCCTCTCTCCCTCTCTCCCTCTCTCTCTCCCTCCTTCCCTCCCTCTCCCTCCTCTCTCCTCTCTCTCTCCCTCTCTCCCTCTCTCCCTCTCTCTCTCCCTCCCTCCTCCTCTCTCTCCCTCTCTCCCTCCCTCTCTCTCTCCCTCTTTCTCTCCTCCCTCCCCTCTCTCCCTCTCTCTCCCTCCCTCCCTCTCTTCCTCTCTCTCTCCCCTCCCTCCCTCTCTTCCTCTCTCCCTCCTTCTCCTTCCCTCCCTCTTCCTCCCTCTGTCTCCTCTCCCTCTCTCCTTCTCTCCCGGCCTCTCTCCCTTCTCTCCCTCTACAATACAAAACCCAGGGCTGGTGAGTAGGGAGACAGAGGCTGTGAGCAAAGGGTCACCCAGCACCGCCCCCTCCCCTTCCCTCCCCCCTCTCTCCCTCTCTCCCTCCCCTTTCTCCCTCCTTCTCTCTCCCTCTCCCTCTCCCCCTCTCTCCCTCCCTCCCTCTCTCTCTCTCCCCCTCCCTCTCTCCCTCCCCTCCTGCTTTTCTTTTCCTCTCTCTCCCTCCTTTCCTCTTTCTCACCCCTCTTGGTGGGAGGCAGGCTCTGGGTGGAGGGACCCCCAGGGGTCTCCAATAGATTTTGTGTCTTTTGAAACTACCTCCCGCCCCTCCTTGAGGGGGATCTCAGGTTGGGACCCCAGAACTGGGAAAGGGGTTTTGCTCCTGGGGGGTCTCTCCTGGCGCCCACCTTAGGGTCTTGTCTGCCCAGGCCCTGAGTTGGGAGGGTGTCGGTGGTCGCCCCTCATTGCTGCTCTGCCCACTGTCCTGCAGAGCCCAGTTCCACCAACCGGGCCGAGACCTGGGGAGGTGCGAGGAGCCCCCCAGGCCTCAGATGCTGGGGTGCGAGGGTGCAGGAGGCCACAGCTGAGTGCCAGGGGGGGGCGGGGGGGGCAGGGGCAGGAGCAGGGCTTTCTTTTTTTTATTTTATTATATCCCCGTGAGATAGACAGTTACAAAGATGCGATGATTGGGCTTCAGTCCCTCCACCAGTGCACATTTCACCACCAGCACCCCCCGGTTCCCTCCCAGGGGCAGGGCTTCCTGACACAGGCAGGGGCCTTGGGGGTTTGGAGGGCCCTAGGCCAGCACACGCCGGGAGTCTGGCTGAGCCCCAGGCCCCTTGGAGAACGAAGGTGGGGCAGAGCCAGGCAGCCCTGTGGAGGGGGTTTCCCATGGGCTATTGGGGGCGTGAGCAGAGGAGAGAGCCCAGCTGAGGGGTGCCGCCCCTGGTGGAGTCAGGGTTCAGGGAGGGCAGCTGGGCCTGCTGGCTGACAGGCCCGTGGATGGCTGCATGCAGAGGGAGGAGAGGGTCCCCCCAGGCAGCCCTGGGGGTGTGCGGCTCTCCCTCAGTCCCACCGCCTCTCGCTCCCACACCAACCTTTGCTTTTAGGATTTTTTTTTTTTGGTGATGGTGGGGTGTTGTAGGTTATTTAAAACCTTTGCAGGGACTTACAGTTTGTTGGCTTTTTTGAAAACAAAAAAAAATCAAGTTGTAAACTTTGTGTTACAGATTAAAAATGAGATTCTGCCAAAAAAAAAAAATTAAGGATTATCACTTAATCCTTAAAGTGATAGTAAGTATTACCCCTATGAGACTTATAGTAGTTCTTTTGTTCCATCAAAGCAAATTACACAGTGATCACATGAATAGATGCAAATTTAGTTCAGTCATCTGTCAACCTTTCAGGGGCTTCTATACAATGGCACAAACTATTCTCTACTTTATCCCCTGCTTTTTTGCCCTTCTTGGCTTATTTATACTTCCATTCCTCCAGTTGCTGGTAGAGAGGTAAGAAAGGAAGTGAAACTGAATGAATATCCGTGAACAAAAAGCAGTTGCTAGTCTCAACTTTATATCAGGTTTTGGAATTATTTGTGTGTTTCAATTATCAATCTTGTCTGCATCTCCCCCATCTCTGTACTAAGTCGCAGTGTTAACATCGCCCCTTAGAACATGTATTGCTACTTGTTCAGCACAATTGGCTGTAGCGATTCATGACTTCTTTGTTTGTTTGTTTTTTTTGACAAACACAGCATGAATTATCCAGAACCAAGTCTCAGTTATTCAAGGGTTAATGATCCAATGTGTGAGTTTTACAAGCACTTTGCTCCTTCCCTGTCTCCCTCCTGTTCTCTAGCTTTTTAGGTCATTTGGTTGCTTATTAGCATCTACACCAGAGAATATTCAAGTTAAATTAAACTCACACTAATCTTTTTTCACTATCGTAGCAGCTCTTGATATAAGCTATAATGAGAGACGAGGGGGTGGGGGCACAAATATAGCATGTATTTTCCCCCTTTAGATTTCTAGTGTTTCTCCTTTCCTCCATTAACATAGAAGAATTGAGTTAGCTTTTTTCTGTCTTATGGAAATACAGTATTTACATCTCATCATTAGCAAAAATCTTTCATTGAGAGGCCAGGCAAAGTGGGCAAAAGTGTTTCAGTTCTTTGAAAAAAGTATACAATACAAATGTCACTCACTGGATAACCAAATGGTTTGGAAAAACAACTTTAAATTGTCCAATAAATCGGGCCGGAGCGATAGTCCAGCGGGTAGGGCGTTTGCCTTGCACGCGGCCGGCCTGTGCTGGCCTGGGTTCGATCCCCAGCATCCCATATGGTCCCCCGAGCACCGCCAGGAGTAATTCCTGAGTGCAGAGCCAGGAGGAACCCCTGAGCATGGCTAGGTGTGACCCAAAAAAGCAAAAAAAAAAAAAGTCCAATAAATGTACAAGCGATCCAGCCTGGTGTGAAAGTTAAGAATTTGCACCTCAAATGGATGACTTTGAGTTCCATCTTCTCTCTCTCTCTCTCTCTCTCTCTCTCTCTCTCTCTCTCTCTCTCTCTCTCTCTCTCTGCTCAAAGGTGCTAATGAGCAGAGAAATAGTTAGAGATAGGCAGTACAGGAATAAGGAAAGTGGGGTGCAGACCAGCAAATGAGACCATTGCCAAATGTGCATTTCCTTTCTTTTTGCTTCAGACTCAGAAACTTCTTTTTTCTCATGTCAGACAGGTCTGAGTAGTTTTCTGAGATCTCTGCCTGAGTCATCTTTTGTTATCTCAGAGCGAGGACAATGTCCTACTGCTGCCTTCCATCTTATTTGTAGGACAAAGGCATGCCCGGTTCTTTCTAAGAAATACCTATAACCTTGGATATCTTTAAGTACAGAGGATTTGGTGGAGTCTCTTATTTAACAGGCCCAGAGATCATATAATATAGCTATATATAAATCAGCCCAGATTTTACTATCATGCAGAAGGAAGCCATTCTCTAGCCTGGGATTCTTTTATTTTACTCCCTTCCTTCCTCCCTTCCTTCTTTCCTTCCTTCCTTCCTTCCTCCCTTCCTTCCTACATTCTTTCCTATCTTCCTTCCTTCCTTCCTTCTTTCCTTCCTTCCTTCCTTCCTTCCTTCCTTCCTTCTTTCCCTTCCTTCCTTTCTTCCTTCCTTCCTTCCTTCCTTCCTTTACTCTTTATGGGGTAAGAACACTGTTCCTAGAAGTACTGAAATACTAGGTTGATGCTTGGAGTGGATGGAGTAAGTCCCTATTCCAACTCCTAGCTCCAAAAACCCATGTAGTATATTGTCCTCAGATAAAACATATATCAGAAATTAAAATGATAAGACAAAATACTACACTTGATCTAGCCAAAAGACTGAGAAGCCACAGCCTGGGATTTTTTAGTAGAAAGCTCTCCATCTGCTATTTTTTTTTGATACATGCTCCACTTTCTATGAATTATTCTAGGGAGAGATATAGCAACTGTGTTGGTTTTCAAGAATCCAGAACAAAGCAGAGGACTGTAGCCCAGAAAGGTATTTACAGCTTCTGCCAAAGAAGTGTTGACATAAAGACATAAAGCACCTCTGGGTAATTTCCAAAGATGCATATTGTATTAGCATAGGGTCAGTAAGAATAGAGTTATTACTACATGGGAGTGTTTTATTCTGGTCTGAGAGGTCAGAAAATCTTAGTCAAAACAATAATATTTCCATGTGATGTTAGACCAATATGAATCTTTTACACATGTAAAATTTCTTAGTTGTTTCATATTCTGCATTATTCAATACATTACACCATGTTTTAAACAAAAAATTCTGCATTCATTTCCAAATAACAAAATTAGAAATATAATAGAAATGGAAAACTCTATCATGATATAACTTATAATTAATTTTAGATTAGCTCAATTCATATTATTTAGTAGGAAAATACATTTTTTAGAAAACAAAAAACTTTTTGAAGATTTGAGGAATAAAGCCTGTGCATAGGTGTACCTTGAGGGAGATGTACGTGTATTTGTGTGTGTGAAAACTCTTCCTCCTTCCATCAATAATGCATTTCTTTGATCTCATTTTATTACTCTATAAAATGGGGTAATAGTTGCCAATGTATTTGAAGCATACTTGGCCAGTAGTGTAAACATTATAATACTGAGGATTTCATGTCTCAGAGGTAACTGGAGAGTGAATAATAATCAAAGCATTCAGCCCAGTATAAGAAAAATAATATTGTGTGGACTTCACACCGCATGATTTTATTAAATCTAGACTTCGTGTCTCCATGGCAAGTGGATCCCCAAAGCCCAGGCAGCAGAGATGTTAGTGTTGCCTCCGAAAATAAAGTTAACAATATCTAAAAAACATACCATTTAATCCACTGTCATAGTTCTGTGGAAGAATTGAGTTGTGGAGCGTTTGGGGAGAAAAGTCTGTTTTCTTTAAAATGTGCTATCCATCTTTCTCAAGTACAGAAATTTTATCCTATGTAATTAAAATAGCAATGCACCTGAACTGAGACTCCAGCTAAACTGTCCTAAAAATGGGATCTGGACAGTGCAAGAAAGGGCCCAAGGTGGAGTGTGAACCTCTCTTTCACACAGAGCATGGCTGAGCTTCAACTCATTTTCTTTATGACTTTTCCTAGTAATCCCAGAGGGGAATAATCCAAAACTACCCTGCCCTAAAATGTTCATCCCAATACCATATGAGATAAGATAAGGTGATGATAAGGTTTCCTGACCTCTCTGTTAACTCCTAGCAGTTAAAATTCTGTTCCTACAACAGGAATTCTAATTTACTCTTCACATCACAGATGCAAATATTAAACGCGTAAGGATTACCCCAATGCCCTGCTTGCAGGCTTCCTTTGAAGCCTCCAGGGATGGAAAGGCATTTAGCTGTTTCCTTTTCTTTCCCTCTAGAGGCATCTGGCAAAGTCAGGTGGAGCACATTCCACACGCTCCTGTTTATTACATGCTCTCTTCCTGCACTGCTGTCTTGCTCTTCCCACTACCCCAGCCTTCCCGGCCTTCCCAACATCTTTATCCAGAAGGAAACATTATGCTTGTTTCTGGAATTTCCATCAGAATCAAGAAGACAAGGAACAGACTCATGTTAGAAATATTCCCTGAAAACTAGTGTCTATCACTGAATGCACTCACACACACACACACACACACACACACACACATTTTGTAGCAGCCATAGCTGTCTGCCTGTCCCCACAAATACACCCTGGCTTCAAATAGCCAATGCTATAAAGTCTTCTTTTGCTCCAGAGTGTAATTCATGTCTCTGTCTCCCAGATATAAATCACATCTTCCTCTTTCCAGAAGACAAGTAACTTGCCTTTCAAGAATATCATACAGAGGAAAATAAGAGTTTGGTTAAAATGAGAGCAAAATACTTGCTTATCTTGTGAGTGTCAATAGTTGGTCCAAATGGATACACAAAGTGGGTCATTGAGACAATGATCAGAAGTTCTGTTTGGATTTTACTGATCATTTGGCATCTCAGTTTATCTGTGGAAAGGGAGGAAGGAAGTTCTATTTTTCTCTGTGGGTGGGATCCAAAGATAGAACGTTAAGAGCAATGCTTGTTGACCTGTCCTGGCTCTTAAGCCTGTACACTCTTCAATCTCCCCGCAACCTGTGCTCTAACTGCTTCTCCTCCCATTGTTCTGTGGGTATTCCAAGGGCTTAGAGCCAAGAGGGGAGAAAGTGGGTGAACAGCACTGTGGAAGATAGTCCTCATTTTTCTCTTCTTCCTCCTCACAGTTGTATTTCCCTATTAATATTCCTGATGGCAGGGAGAAGTTCTAGACTTTCCAGCCCTCATCAGAAAAAAAAGATTTTTTTTCTCTATTGGAAACACATTATTTGGATTATGATGATGATCATTTCAGAAAAAATGTATAAATATATACATATAAAGTAAGGACCCAAGAATATATGGAGAAAGCCTTATGTCAATTCTCTTCCTAGAAAAAACTATCACTTTCACTTTTGAGGTTTTTTTTACTCTTCCAGAAAGTCTTCACGTTGCACATTTATTATGTCAGTGGTTATGTTTATGTGTAAATTTATGAGGCTTTCCTTGGTTCAGAGGACTGAGGTATTAGGGGAGTGGAGATCACCTGAGGGTGACTGTTAAGGAAAGTCTAGGATAAGATAGCCCAGGGCTAGTTGGATGCACGAACTTGAGACTGTGACCTCTTAGGAAAATGCTAAAATAAACATTTGTTTCCATAGAAAATTAAAGATTACAAATGCTATCAATATGCCATTCATATTGATTTTTTCACAAAATAACATTACTTTGTTACCAAATACCAAATTTTATTTGGCATTTTATACAGAAATACCACATAAAAATGACACCAGTACGAATGGTGTTTCAATAGTAAGAAAAGAAGGATAGAGGGCGAGAACAAAGAGAAACACCCCAGCTATTCATTGGTGTTAGTTGTCAAAGCATCTTCCTTTGTGAAGTTGTATCTATCATTTTTCTCTGAACAACAGGGAAGTGGGTTCATTTTTGGTTGAGGTTGTAAAATCTAGATTTATGTTTGTTAAATTCAGTCTCATCTGTTATTTTCTGTGTCAAGCATGCATGGCATCTCGGGACCTCCTTGAGCATCCTCTCTATTGCTTTCTCACTGCACGCCCCCTCTCTTCAAAGAGAGCCAAAAGCCAGCTGACTAGCAGGTAGTAGAATGTGGAGGCTAAATATAGAAGTCAGGGCCATTTTATGTGCTATTTCTGTATAAAATTCCAAGACCCTATGAAATGGGGCCTGATTTAAGCTCCCTCTAGTCTAGACTGGCAATCTCAGTGCCTCAGAACCTCCATCTATAAAATTCAGGAGTCTCATAGGATTTAAACAAGGATTAAATGAAGATTATATGGAGCTGACTGGCACTTACTATTCATATTATTATGCAATCTCAGCCTGTCTGAGGCATGGGACTAAGTTACTGTCATTTTTCCTAAAATAATTATTCTAAAAATATTCACAACACTTGAATATTTCTTAGAAGAATCTTCCTTTGCACCCAAAACATCCTGGAACACTCCAGACACAACTCATGGGACTAGAGTCTGACTCAAAATGCTGTTGTGGGATGACCTCACTGATCTGTGGCATCTAGACCACTGGATGAGGAACCGTTTTGTAGTAAAGGGGGATGCTTAGATCATCCTCAATTGTGTTGAGAGAGAAGACAAACATAAAAAGGAAAGAAACCAAGGAAGAAGAATAGAAAAAGACACATGGGTTAACAGGCATTACAGCTTCAGGTATACTAGTGAGATGAGTGAGGGGTGTAGCATACCATATACTCAAAACACAGATTCAACAGAACTGAAAACATGAGCTCTAAGTGACAGCCACTAAAACTTTGTACTGTGCCTGTCAAGTTGACAGGTGGGGTTGGAGTGGGGTTTGGAATGGGGAGAGAATCTGGGAACACTGAATCTGGGAACTCTGGGAGGAATTGGTGTTGAATTACTGTGTGGCATAAATGAAGCTATCAGTAACTTTCTAAATCATGGCTCTTTCATAATTTTCTTTTAATTTTTAAAAGAGGAAAATAATAAAGAGTTCGCTTGCTCTAGACGAAAAGTGCTGGTGCTGAATATGCTAATACAGTAAGCCAAGCCACTAATTTTAATTGCAAAAAGTAAGGTATGACCTTTGTACCAATAATTTGGCAGCTTGGGTAGGTCAGTATTCTTTCTCTGTCTCAGTCAGTGCTCCTTCAAGACTAAAAATAATAGGAATTATGCAGTGAGAGGTTTGTTGCTTACCAATATGGTGTGTTCTAAGTGATTAAGTATTTCATGATTATTTGACACTCATGTAGTATAATTATACAAGCAAAGAAGGCATGGGCTAACACACCTGGCAATAAGGTATAACTTATCAAAGTCTAGCACGTCGGTCATGTGCTCTGTTCATTAGGTGATACATAACATTGTACAGCAATTATCTTATAATAATTAGTCAACAAAAATGATAGTGATTATGCGGTTATTCTCCTTTGACTCACAAAATTTCAGAACTTTAAGGATTGGTAGAAATTATTTAGAAAGTTGTCATGTTCTTATGTGGGCCTCACCCTTCATTTAGTAGACAGGAATTTAGGTCATAGACAAGTGAGGTGAATGGATAAACGTGACATAGCAGTTACCTGCAGAAACAGGGTTGACATTCAGATGGCCCAGGCTACATTCTGTTAAGTCCCTGCAGCTCTCTTGCTGCATGGCTGAGAGGGTAGTTTCTATCCTCCGCTGGTAATAAATGCTTCAAATTTATTTGGGATCTTGAACAACCAAAAGATTGAGAATTTCTAGGATTCATGGTCAGCAGTTAAATTGCTTTTACTCTCCCAGTTTTAAGCTGGTCTTAATTTTGTAATCCATTTTTTTTCAAATACACATGCCCGTCAATCTCTGTAGCCTCTTCTTTTACCTAATAAAGCTATGTGCCCTCCTTCCCAACAGCCCCCTTCTTTTTTTGTAACCACAGTCTAGCGAAAACCCTCTTCTCTCAAGTGAAATGAAGCAGCTGGCACCTTTAGGGCTCTCATATTATCATTATTATCATTTAACATTTATAAGTGCTCACAGTATGCGAGGCACTATAACATACAGTAGTGAGGAACTTGCCATCTAAATTAGACACAGATAGATCCACATAAAAGAGAGAAAAATAGAGGCAGGGGGTGAGTGGGAAGTGGATGAGGCACGGGAAAAAGTCAGGGTCGCTGCCACAACACTTCAAACTCTTGCTGAGCCAATGGCTGTGGAAGACTTAGGAAGACATATCCAATTTTTAGCAGAGTGATATAAAATTGCCCCCTAAGGGGATTGTGTGAAACATCAGGGCTCCCCACCCCACCCCATTTCTGCCAGTGAATTTCAGGAAAGCACCTTCTTGTGAACAGAATTGTTGTAAATGTGCTCTCTGCTGCCTCTCTCCATCAGCTTTCCCCAATCCCTGTGGGCCCCTCCCCATGCACTTTTGGTTTGAACTCAGAGAGCAGCAGGGAGGCAAGGGAATAAAGTGCGGGGCAGCCGCATGTCTAATTCCATGACAGACATGTGGTGAATCTAAAGGCCACCCCCTGGAAGCATCTTTTGATCTCTGGAGCCCTCTCTGCATTCTATTTCCCCTCTGTGGGGGTCAGGGCCCTGGTACTCCCCAGCTGCCCCAGAGTTCTCCTCCCCCAGAGGGAAGCATCCCTTTGTGCAAATTTAATGTGCCCAAATTTTGTCCTTGGAACGTTTCCTTGTCCTCAAAATTTGTGAATCTTTATTGTGTTCATTTTTTTTTTTTTGCTGTATCTCTTTTCTTCATAGATCCGGAGACTGCGAAATGTCACTGTCCGTAGCTACAAGGAAATATTTAAGAATTGAGCCATCTAGATCCAGTCTAATTAATCCAAACTAATAATTGAATAATTTAATAGACTAGGAAAAGACAATATATTTTAAATTCCATACATCCAATCACCTAGTGTTTATGAAGGGTTTCTGTAGTTTGCTTAAAAGGATCCTCCCAGTAGAGAGGTGAAGCCAATGGATGAGGTGCCCACAGTCCTGGCCTCTCAGTTTTAAAGATACACTTTATTTCTTTTTTTTTAAACAAGCAGCAAATCAGCTCCCCTGTGATAGGAACGAAAAGGACCAGAAAAACAGCAAACATGCAGTCTGGTTCTTCAAGGAACTCAAATCAAACGTAGGACCTTTCTCATTCGAAGAAAAGAAAGGGAAAAATAGACTCTCAGTGCAGGCTGCACAGTGAGCCGCACAAGTGACGAATGGCGTGAGAGGTCAGAGGCCAGAGCGCTTCCTGCTGAGGCACCTGCACCTAGCCATCACCTGGCTCAGAACATGGGAAAGAAACTGACTTATAGCTGTGACTTGCATTGTCTCATCTTAATTCCCCCTCTCTCTTGCTAGGTATAGTTCTCTCAATTGTTTTCTTTTGTTTACTCAGCAATGTAAAATGGTTTAATTTAATAATCTAGTGAATATTAGACATGGGGGCAGAGCTGTTACCAGCTCTCCCTGTGCCCAGCCGCTCACAAGGTGCCCGGGAGGGGATGGCGGGTTCTAGACCTGGCCCGCCACCCCAGCAGAGCCTCGCAACAAGCCAGATGACCCCCCCAACTCCATGATGGCCACCATTTTCCACATCTGGACCTCTCTCGTCAGAACTCCATCCAGCAGACCAGCCTATCACAGCCAAGTGGCTGCACGGTTCATCAATAAATGCTGTATTTAGAGGTGACTACAAGAGTATGCCACCTGCACGGCAAGCCTGGCAAGCTGCCCATGTCGTATTTGATATGCCAAATACCAGTAACAATTATGTTTGGTCATTCCTATTATCTAATATAATTGATTTGAGGCTCTTTATGTTCCTGGGTGAGCAGATGCCCTTGGGCTCTACTAGCATGAGACAGTACCTATGGAGATGTTACTGGAGCCCACTCTAGCAAATTGATGATGAATGGGAAGATAGTGGTAGTGACTATTACTCAAACACAGTTTGGTTTTATGAACTTCAACCCTAATATGGAAAGTGTCCACACCTAGTATGGGCAGAGGTAAGGTCTTCCAAGAGAGACCCCTGATGTGAGATTTTTTAAAAAATTATTATAACACTGTGAGATATACAATTACACAGATGTTCATGATTGGGTTTCAGTCATATAGTGTTCCAGCACCCATCCACCAGTGCCCATTTCCCACCACCAATGTCCCAATTTCCCTTCCCTCTCCCCAGTCTGCCTCTATGGCAGGCACTTTATCTTTTTATCTCCTCTCTCTCTCTCTCTCTCTTCTCCCTTCTCTTACACATTGTGGTTTGAAATACATACATTTAGAAGTTATCATGTGTATTCCTTTGCCTACATTCAATGCTCAGTTCTAGGCTGGTATTTCCAACAATTGTTGGCGCCTTGTTCCGTTCTCTGTCTTACCTAACCTCTGACATCCACACACTTGCAGTAGATTCCACCCACTGACAAAGCCTCTTGGTTTATGTTTTGCCTGAACTTGGATTTTGGTCTCATACTAGTTTATTTTATATCCTGCTGTGCAAAAATACTTTGGGGGACTGAGCATGGCCAGGAAGGAAGAGCTTGTAGACAAAGTCACAGGTCTGACACCTGTAGAAGGAAAGGAAGAAATGGGGGGCTACTGGGTAGGAGAAGGCTTAAACTAAAGTGTTTCAAGAAGGATCACTAAGGCCACTTTGGAGTCTTCAACCTAAGTTGCCCGTGGAGAGAAATGCACATTTTCTGGAAGGAAACCATGCCACAGTGAGGTGTTGAATGGGATCAGCCCACGGAGCTGTACAGATGTGGAAGTCAGTCACGAAGGGGAACCAAATACTCCTCATGGCTGGAACTCTGAGCTACACATTTTTACTGCTGTTTCACTCCACTTCCTTCCAGATAAGCAGTTAAAGAGCAGAGCGAACATTATCTTGGTCTGAAAGCCATGTGCACACCATTCAGCACTGTTTCATGTAAATATCCTTCTTTATGCATATGCCAGGAATGAACTATTGCCACCATGTCAAACCTCACAAAAATCTTATAAGGTCGCTGTTATTGACATATTTTACAGAGAGAAACATGCAGACGTGCAGCAATTGTGATGGAGACAGAATTAAAACGTACCTTCTGGTTCCAAAGTCATTACATTTCCTACCCATTAAATCATGTTTTGACTAAAGGAATTTATATTTTAAGTACTACTTAGTACCAAAATACTGTTGTAATTTTCCTATAATGCAGATTGGAAAAATAAACCACTAATAAAATTACAGGAGACCTTGTAATTACCAAAAAACGTACTTGGCAAAGGGGGAGGACAAAGAATAAGATGAACTAGAAGCAACTGTAGCAGACGTTGGTGCAGGGTCTTGAGCATATTAACTTCAGAGGAAGCATCTCCAAATAGCCACACATAGCCATTGGTGTTATACTTTTAAGGCACAGTTACAATAAATGGGTGCTCTGTGATCATTGATATTTTCTAACTATGATCTAGCAATGAAGTCCCAGCTCACAGACACTTCCTGTGCTAATACAATAGGTTCCTGCATAGTTCCTCAAGGCTCATGTTAAGAAATGACATAAGTATGCTTACACATCTATGAGAAACATTGAAAACAAACTCTTACAAAGGATCTTAAAATCCAAATTGCTGTTGTTCAAATCTCACTAAAAGACTTTAGAACGAGCCTCTGAGAACCAAGTCAGCTTAATTACAAAGGAGGGAGTCAACCAAATTTGAATATTAACATGTAGAAATTTGTCGTTGCTGATGGATAATGTGCCTCTGATACTATGAGATTTTTCTCTTGAAAAGCCTAAGAGGACAACACTGTGAAGTTTGACAAGCCTAAAAGGCAACACCCACACACCCCTGCATGCAAATATTACATTTTCTATTTTAAAATGTCCTCTTGGTAGATTTTTCACTTTCAGTCCTTGGAAAAGATCTCAAGTGAAAAATAAAAAGCAAAAAGCTTCCCCTCTTTGGTCTCCTGCTAGTTTGTGAGAAGAGATTTGTCAAGAAGAGTGGCACCCAAAAAATCACAGCAAAATAATGTAGCCTGCTTAGTTACTTCTCCAGCCAGCTACAGATGGGTTTTTAACGCCATTACCACCCTCAGTTTAAAGGATGCCTAGCTATTCACTGTCAAAGGAATATTTGGGATAAAAAAGATTATACAACAGGTGTATCTTCAAGTTATCACCCTCTATCCATATTTTGGGTGTCAGGTGGCCACAACCTTGCATTTTATTCAGGAAAGCTCATGAAGCCCAATCTGTATTAAACTGTGGGTTACAACCCCATATGGAATCACGCAACTGACTGTAGAACTTTTTTAAAGTAACATTTTTTTCTACCTTTTATCAGTAAATGTTTTGTCTGGGGACAGAGATATAGTGCAAGGGTTAAATGTTTTGCTTGCATGCATCTGACCCACATTAAATCCCAGGTTCTACGTGATTCCCTAAACACTGCCTGGAGGGATTCCTGAGCAGAGCTATGCTAATCCCTGAGCACGGACAGGTGTGTCCTTTCCTTCACCCCTCACATTTGACTCTACACCTATTTTATGTATCTATATACCCTGGTCACATAAAACTTTCTCTGGCAAAAAGGGTTATGTGTAGGAAATTTTAAGGACCCCCTTGGTGCATGACATAAATGGTTATTAAAAATTTCCTACTCATAACTCTTTTAAATAAGTGCACCAAGTATTCTTCTAGGCTCTAATAATATCATTTGCAACCTGTAGTCTTGTATATCTCATGATATGTATCATATTATAATTTATAAAACCCTATATTTGTGTATATTACAACAGCTCATCTATTTCCCTAACCATATAGATGCTCCTAGGGGGGTAGACTGGTGGACAGTTCCACAATGAAATTGACCACATCATCTTCAATCAATGGTTTTGCCTGACAGATGTCACTGTCATCTCAAAATTCTAAACAGGATCAGACCATCGTCTCCTTCATGCAAAATTCTACTTCACTCAATGGGGAGAAAAGGCTGCAAAGTTTAAGAAGAGAACTACCAGAACAACCACAAACTGGGAACTTTGGCACCACTGCAGTAACATGGGAAGATACCATCATTGACAACATTGATGAAGAATACAACCGACTGGTTCAGCACCTCTATGATTGTGCGAAGAATGCCGAGAGAGAGAAAGACACAAAAGGACACCTGTCTTCAGAAACTCTCGAGCTCATTCACCAACGTGGCAAAGTGCTAGCCTCATTCGACCAAATACAAATGTTCAAGCTTGCAAAGCAGTGCAGAGAAGTGATAAAGGAAGACCTCAAAAGAGAGAAGAGCAGAAATACTGGAATGAGCAATAGAAGCCTGGTAAAGCATTTGCAACGCCTGCCTATCTTTCGCCAACTCTAAGACCAAGATGATTGCCCTCCGACATCCTGATGGATCTATCACATCTTCCAGAAAGGCAATGGAGAAGACCATCCGTGACTTCTACTCAGTTCTCTTTTATAGACACGTCCACCTGCCCATATACCATATACGCAGGATAGATATGTCATTCCCAATGTTCTCCCTTCTGAAATCCAAAAAGCTATTTCGTTGGTAAAGAAGGGAACAGCACCAGGCCCAGACAAAGTCAGACCAAATACCTGAAGGATCTGCCTTCAGTATTCATCAATACACTGGCTCGGCTCTTCAGCGCTACCTGTCTGAGTAGAACGTGCCTCCCAGTGGAAAACTAGCGGGACAGGTCTACTGTTCAAGAAGGGAGACATCCACGACATTGGCAACTATTGCCCCATCTGCCTGTTGTCCGTCATCTACAAGCTGTTCACTCCGAGTCATCCTGAACAGGATTTGGAGAACAATAGCTGAAGGACAACCATGCAAGCAAGCAGGTTTCCGAAAAGGATTCAGCACAATCGACCATATCCACACAGTAACCAAGCTCATTGAAGTTTGTAGGGAGTTTAAGATGCCGCTCTGTCTCACATTCATTGATTTAAAGAAAGCATTTGATTCTGTGGAGACCAAAGGGGTCATCAAAGTTCTAGCTAAACAGGGCGTTCAAACCCAATACATCAAGATCCTTCGTGAGCTGTATTATGGATTCACCACCAGGATCTCACCATTCTACAAGGAAGTGATCATTGATGTCAAAAGAGGGGTTCAGCAGGGTGATACCATTTCACCAAAACTCTTCAGTGCCACCCTCGAGAACATCATGCAACAATTAGAATGGGAAGGAATGGGAGTGAAGATAGACGGTCGGCAACTGCACCACTGCTTCGCTGATGACATCGTTCTAATAACACCAAACATTAGCCAAGTGGCACAAATGCTGGCTGATCATTCATATTGTAGTGGGTATTTGCAGAGAAGCAAGGGCAGGATGACAGAATGAGACATATGGTAATGGATTAGAGTTGAAATGTCAGAATTTATGTTTAGTTTCATATAACTACAGATGCTCACATAGTTTAATGTTTATATATATATATATTTATTAATATACTAATGTATATTAATGTATATTTCTTTGTCAGTTGTGAAAGCCTAGAAGTAACAAAACTTCAGTGTGTAGCAACAAACACAATGTGCAGTTCTCAGTTTTTAATGACTTTTACTAAAGTTATAAAACAATCAAATCAAAATAAATCAAACAAGCTAAAATAAATTGTTTCCTTGAGGAAAATGATCTATTCTAGATCAGGAAGTAGGAAGTGTTTGAGACTCACAGTGCTTGTTGTGTTAGAGAGTAAGAAAGTGTCCAAGAAAAGATAAAATGCGCAATGACAGAGGGCTGTCAAGGGAACCAACTTAAAGAATTCCAGAGTCAAATTTGGAATAATCTGAGGAACAAAATAATGAATGTAATGGATTATTGGATGATAGTAATAATAAAAGTCCATTAGACTAGGATAAAAAAACAAGTGGTTAAATAAATGGGTGAAAATAGATAACTTTTTGTGTGTATATTTTTACGTATGTGTTTATTTAAATAAATATATATGAGGACTATATATATTTCTATATATTATATACATAAGTTATGTATATATGAGGACTAAATATGTATAGTATATTAATAGAATTAATACATTAATGCATAGTTAGTAAATATATTTATTTAGTCCTCAAGCAAATGGAGAAATAGTAACTACACACTGAGGAATCCTGACAGGACTACCTGAGCTGGGTGATCAAGACTGACGAACCTGTTAATAAGACTGTGCAGTCATGTTGATTGCATACACCTGTGATAAAAAGTGACGAAATGGTACTTTATCTCCGTAATCTCTTCTCCAAACTTAGACTTCCATGATATTTCTGAAAACATCAGATAACCTCAAACTAAGAGGCATTCTGTATAATAATTGACTGGTTCTCCCCTAAACTGTCAAGGTCATCAAAAGCAAGGAAAGCCTGAGAAACTATCACAACTGAGAAGATGTAGGTAGGGATGACTACTAATGTAATATTTTGTTCTTAATGGAATTGAAAATGGAAATGAGGTCATATTAAGCCACTCTGGACTCAACATGGACTTTAGTGAATAATTATGAAGCTACTTTGACTCATTAATTGTAACAAATACTACTCAATTGTGAGCTGTTAATAAGAGGTTAAACTGGATGGTGAATTTGAGAACTCCATATCCTATTTTCACACATTTATAAAAATAAATATCAAGTGTTCTAAGGTTAAAAGCTTACTGAAATTATTTCCAAAAAACTACATATGGCTGTCTCCTAAGAGGTTGACCAAAGTTGACTTTTCAGGACAATTACTTCTTTTGTCATTCTTCTTACTTATCACTGGTCTTTATTGAAAGAACTGCTCATTTAAAATCACATTGCCCAAAATTTTGAGAACTAAAACCCAGTGAACATTTTCTATTTTCCTTAGATATACTCTTTTTCATTCTTCTATACATTGCAACTTAACATACCCATTCTTAGAATTTTCATAACAATACTTTCTCTGCTTTGTAACTTGCATATAAGCAATACCTTCAATATCTGAGGAAAATATAAAACCAAAATCCACAGTGAGATGCTATTGGCTTTCAGAATGAAATGCTTAGAGCAAAAGCCAGATCTCAATACCTGAGAAACGTGAGTAAGATTCTATGTCACAGCAGATCTGTTTGCCAAGTTCTTTAGAAAGACCTGAGTTAAACTCCACAAACTATAGTTAAAGAAAAGTAAACAAAACCACTAATAACTGAGAAAACCAGTTAGTAATATACCTTATGGGATATGAAAAACATGGCATATAATTGGCTAAGTACTTGGGAATAAGTAGATCCAGAGCCCAGTTATGCCTCCAATTTTTTTAAACCTTTTATTATACCACCGTGAGATATACAATTACAACGTTGTTCGTGTTTGGAGGTTTCGGTCACATAGTGTTCCAGCACCCTGCCCTCCACCAGTGCCCATTTCCCACCAACAATGTCCCCAATTCCCTCCTCCCTCCCATAGCTCACCTAAATGGCAGGTTCTTTATCTCTTTTCTCTCTCCCTCTCTCTCTCTTTTCCTTCTCTTATATATTGTGGGTTGCACTACATAAACTTATAAGCCATCATGTGCATTTTTTGCCTGTATTTAATGCTCAGTTCTATGTTGGTATCATCCATTTTGACATTTATTCACACATGTTCCCTTCTCTATCTTACCTAGCCTCTGACTCCCACACGCTTTTGGTAATTTCCACTTTTTGTAAGATCACCTGATATATTTATGTCACGCAAATAAATGCAGTCATTCTATGTCTCTCTCTTTCCTTCTGAATAATTTCACTCAACATGATCCTTTCCATGTCCATCCATTTATTGGCAAATTTCATGACTTCATTTTTCCTAACAGCTGCATAGTATTCCATTGTGTAGATGTACCACAGTTTCTTTACCCAGTCATCAGTTCTTGGGCATACTGGTTGTTTCCATGTTCTGGCTATTGTGAATAGTGCTGCTATGAAAATAAAAGTGTGGATTGTGTTTCTGCTGTGTGTTTCTGGCTTCCCAGGGTATATTCCCAGGAGTGGTATGGCTGGGTCAAAAGGGAGCTCAATTTCTAGTATTTGGAGGAATGTCCATATTGTTTTCCAGAAAGGTTGTACAAGTCAACATTCCCACCAACAATGTATGAGAGTCCCCTTTTCCCGCATCCAAGCCAGCACTTGTTGCTTTTACCCTTTTGGATATGGGCCAGTCTCTGTGGTGTGAGGTGATATCTCATTGTTGTTTTGATTTGCATCTCTCTGATGATTAGTGATGATGAGCATTTTTTCATATGCCTTTTGGCCATTCGGATTTCTTCCTTGTCAAAGTTTCTGTTCATCTCTTCTCCCCATTTTTTTAATGGGGTTGGCTGTTTTCTTCTTATATAGCTGTACCAGTGCCTGATAGATCCTGGATATTAACCCCTTATCAGATGGGTATTGGGTGACTATTCTTTCCCATTCTGTCGACTGTCTTTCTATCTTGGTCACTGTTTCTTTCGAGGTGCAGAAGCTCTTTAGTTTCATGTAGTCCCATATGTTTATATTTTCTTCTAGTTGCTTTGTTAATGGTGTTTCACCTTTGAAGATGTCTTTAGCTTCAATGTTGTAGAGGGTGTTTCCTATATTCTCTTCAACGTACTTTATGGATTCAGGTCTGATATTGAGATCTTTAATCCATTTTGATCTGATTTTTGTGCAAGGTGTTAGACACAGGTCCAAATTCATTATTTTACATGTAGCTGTCCAGTTTTCCCAGCACCACTTGTTGAAGAGGCTTTCCCTTACTCCAGTTTGGACTCTTTGCACCTTTATCAAAGATTAACTGATCATGTCTTTGAGGGTGGGTGTCAGGATACTCAACTCTATTCCATAGGTCCACAGGTCTGTTTTTATTCCAGTACCACGCTGTTTTAATTACTGCTGCTTTGTAGTACAGTTTGAGGTTGGGAAAGGTGATGCCTCCCATCTTCTTCTTCCCAAGGATTGCTTTAGCTATCCGTGGGGGGTTTATTATTCCATACGAATTTCAGGAGTGTTTGGTCAATTTCTTTAAAGAATGTCATGGGAATCCTTATAGGAACCGCATTGAATCTGTACAAAGCTCTAGGGAGTATTACCATCTTGACAATGTTAATTCTCCCCATCCATGAGCAGGGAATGTGTTTCCATATCCTCGTGCCCTCTTTTATTTCTTGAAGCAGTGTCTTGTAGTTCTCTTTGTATAGGTCCTTTACACACTTGGTTAAGCTGATTCCTAGGTATTTGATTTTCTGTGGCACAATTGTGAATGGAATCGATTTGTTAATATCCCTTTCTTCTCTTTCGTTATTTGTGTATAGGAAAGCCACCGACTTTTGGGTATTGATTTTGTACCCTGCCACTCTACTATATATATCTATTGTTTCTAAGAGTTTTTTGGGTCGAGAGTTTAGGGTTCTCTAAGTATAATATCATGTAATCTGCAAATAATGATTGCTTGATTTCTTCCCTTGCCCTATCTGGATGCCCTTAATGTCCTTTTCTTCTCTAATTGCTATGGCGAGTACTTCCAGTACTATATTGAATAAAAGAGGTGAGAGAGGGCAACCTTGTCGTGTTCCTGATCTTAAGGGGAAGGCTTTCAGTTTTTCCCTATTGAGAATGATACTCGCGGTGGTATGCCTCTAATTTTTATCTGCATCCAGTTAAACTAGAGGTTACCTCTAAAATGTCAAGTGGCCATTTTGAAGGAATTTTTTGCAAGAGATATAATTCCTAATTCTGCCTGATAAAGCAAACTTTGCACACAACTCCTGGTCTCTTATAATAATGAAATATCACTGTATCACTGTCTTCCCGTTCATCATCGATTGGCTCGAGTAGGCACCAGTAACATCTCCATATGTCCTTTCTCATGCTAGTAGAGCCCACGGGCACCTGCTTGCTCCAGGAATATAAAAGCCTCAAACCATTAAATCAGGTCATGGGAATGAAGTCTAAAATTGTTACTGGTATTTGGCATATCAAATATGACACGGGTAGCTTGCCAGGCACTGCCATGCGGGTAGCATGCTCTTGTACTCATCTCTAAATCCAGGATTTATTGATGAATAGGTAGGTCGCAAGCAGCCACGAGCCCGTCTGTGATAGGCTGGTCTGCTGGGTGGAGTTCTGAGGAGAGGAAGTCCGGATGTGGAAAATGGAGGCCCTCATAGAGTGGGAGGTCGTCTGGCTTGTTGCAAGGCTCTGCTGGGGTGGCGGGCCAGGGCTAGAACCCCCCATCCCTCCTGGGAGCCTCGTGAGTGGCTGGGCACAGGAAGAGCCAGTAGCAGCTCTGCCCCATGTCTGAGAGTCTCTACAGTCTCTATAAATTCATAATAGCTTAGGACAAAGAGCATTTAAAAATCCTACCTAGCATCCATTTGACCATTGAAGTATTTTCTCTAGAAACTCAATGTATAGCATGAAATCCCCCCATTAGTATGTTTCTAGACAACTAATCCATGTGTTCTAATATTGCATAATTGGTAATAACATTGAACTCATAAATTCTCACATAGTTTGTGTTTAAACTGATGTAGGTTTTAGATAATAACGACCAATTAGAAGTCTTTGACCATGGGCTAGCACTGTGTGTGTTATGTTGCTTTGATATTATACTAAAGGGACCTACTTATAATACTCAAATTGTCACTGTCACTAAACAAATTGCTTTAAATAAAGGCCTGTAAAAAGTCAATTAAATTTTGCCCAGAGCACCATTGGGTTGAAGTGCTGCAACACAATAGTAAAAGTCAAGATTAACTTTACCTTTTATAAGATTATATTACAAACAAAACCATACTGGCATTGGGGGACTTTGAGTTAATTCTGTGTCCTGAAACAATTGGAAAATGGTAAATGTAAGCGTATCTTGAAAGTCCCTGGGTGTTCCAGGATCTGGTTACCATATCCCCCTCCCTAGTTGATCTCTGCAGTCTCAAAGGCCCCGGGACACAACACAGCTCTGTATCTTACAATTTTGGTGGCCCAGGCAGCTGCATTAATCCTTTTCCATCCCCCAAAGCTTTTGAAGTGGTGACAGGAAACCAGCAGCTCTGCTGGCTCCACCCTTACAAGGGCGTTTTGTCTCTAAGTGTTTTAAACACTACCAGATCCAAGAAGGATCAGGTTTATGGTGGAATAATATCATCCTTGGCCTTGGTGACACTAGAAGAAAAGGAAAAGAGAGAGAAAAAATATTCAAGCTCTTTTTCAAGGGATTATAAGATTATTTATCAAGAGAGAGTTTGGACCAACAAATTCCAATTCCTTCTCCTGTCTTCCTGCTCTCTTGTCACAGATCAGACAGTTCAAGCCATAGAAGGCATACCACCTCGAGAAGCATCTGTCGTGTTATGGATGGTTCTAATTGCTGGAAATATCTGCTTTATATTGAGCCAAATCCTGCCTCCCCATGACTAACATCTCTTGGTCCTATTGGGTCCTTGGGAACTATAGAAAATACGTCTCCACATTCAGCTGCCACATAGCTGTTTAAATATTTAAAGACAGACATGATCATAATAACAAAAACCATTATCATTTCCTGAGCATCTACTGGGTGACAGTACTGTCCTAGATATTTTATGTAGCAAAGTGAATGGAGAGAATGTCCTGCACCCAAATAAATGCCTTACAGGAAAAGCTCTGAATAGGCATGTTTTTGCGGGAAACTTGATTGCACTTACCTTGGGAGTTCTGAGAAACCCAAAGGCCACACTCAGCAGGGAACTATGTTTGCTACGGATCATGGATTCTGGTATGTATGTGGTTCTTTGTTTTACTGAGGATCATGGTAAGCATATTTTTTCAAGTTTGGGGAAAGTGGGATAGGACAACTTGCTCTCGTAGAAAAAGGGAAAATAATTCAGTGACACCAGTCTTCTGGAGGCATTAAGAGACGCCAGAGAGGCAGGGGTCTGGGATGGATATACATCTCCACAGCCAGCCAGCCAGACAAACACGCACACACAGTAATTATTTTCACCACAGTAAAGACTTAGAGAAATAATACAGATGTATAAGAGAGGACAAGGGGATGAGGCTTAAGAATTTGCTCTTGGACATGCACAGGGTGAATATCCTTAGTCATTTGCTAGATGAAATAGTGAAAAATACATTGTTCCCCTCCAGGCCCAAATTCTTCTTTGTGAGACTTCTTAGGGAACTCAAAGAAGAATTTATGAGATGATGAGATCTGCCTTCAGGGAATCTGAGTGGCCCCAGAGAAACTGACACAGGAGCCAGAAGCCCATGTCTTAGTGCTCATTCCAAGATGGTATTGCTACTTTATCCATGAGTATCTAGGAGCCAGAGAAATTAAGTACCCTGCCCATGATTATGAATTAGATTAAACTGAACCTGATTCTTTTACACTACATGGCAGCTCATCACACATTCTCTGTGACTTGCATTTTTTCTCTAGGATTTACATTTTTGCTTTGGTCAACTTTTCCTCAAGACATTATCTTTCGGACTCTCCCTAAAACTCACATTCTTTTTAACTTTCTTGGCATGACATGGTTCCATTTGCCCACTTCTAGTTAAATGAGTACAGCAGTGTATATTCTACTTTTGATAATGCAAGTTATGTTCCCTTGCACCATATTTTGGAAAATTTTTATATTATTTAAACATATTTTCCCATTCCTATTTATGTATAGCCATGTTCCTTTGCACATAATTTTTTCTGACTATCAAAGTAAGATATTCATCAACAAAATTTTAAAATTTATGAAAACTATAAAGAAAAACTATTATCTCTTAATTCCAATAGTAATAAAGTGTAATTGTTAATAGTGTGGGGGTGCATTCTGTCAGTTGTGTTTATGATGTGATAGAGATCTTAGAGTTACTAGCTTAGAGTTAGTGCCAGACTTCATATTTATCATGTTTAATATTTATTTGATGACTTGAACCTCTTGTCTCAATTTATCAGAATAGCTCTGAATTCACATGCTTTCATTTACTTAAATGTCCTAGAAAACTTTTAGCATTGTCCTTTTTTAAAACATTTATTTTGAGCACCATGATTTACAGTACTGTTAATAATAGAGTTTCATGCAGAGAATGCTCCAGCCCCACACCCTCCAGAAAAGTGCTTTGCTTCCCCCACCACTGTCTTGGAATCTCAGTGACCCCTTCCCCATTCCACCCTCAACCACGCCCCTCTTAAACCATTTTACAGGAGTTCTTTTCCCTCTTTCTACACCTTATGGAGAGTTTCCATTCTCTCTTGATTCAGGTTTTATATTTTAAGTAATTAAACACTGTCACCTGCCTAAAATATTTTCTTTTCCTTTATTTTATTTTTATGGGGCACGTACATTGGTGCTCAGGGCTTATTTATAGTTCTGGACTCAAGGATTACTCCTGGAGGGCCTAGGGAGTGTGTGAGGGAACATAAATGATGCCAGGATCTGACCTGGGTGGTCGGCTCAAGGTGGGGCGTCTTACCCACTGTATCATCACTCAGGCCCCTTTTACTTCTAAATCATTCCTTCTTGTTCTTCATTTTGTGGTAGCACATTCTTTAGTTCTCTTTGCTCTTTTTCCGTCTTCTCAAATGTCCCAGGATACATTTTCATCCCCATTTTTCTTTCAATAGTTCCTCTCTATTATTATCTCTCTCTATTAACTTATCTCTTGACCACAAAGGATTTCTCATGCCCCAGAACTTGGAATATTTTCTTTGCTCAAATAGATCCTACATTTATGTCTTTATTTCCATTCTATCCTGATCCCCTCCCCAAATGATTCATACTCCTGCTACCTACTCGACATTTCTTGTATGTCTAAGAACATTCAAATTGACATTTCCAAATCCAAATGGTCACTTTCCCTTCAAACCTACTCCTTCCTGCTTCTTGTCCAGTTCAATAAATGGCAACTTCATTCTATCATTTACTCCGAGGACAAACTTCTCTGGAACTATTTTTTAAAGAACACCAAAGATGTATGAAGACCATGACAGCTTTTAACCATCTTTAAACACCAGTGCACAACTTTATATTTCACACGAATAATTGGAGTAACCTTCAATGTATGGTTCCTAATTTCTATTGCAAAATCTACTAAAATCTAGATGAAACTTCCAAAATTTAGTGAGTTTTCTAAAACTGGATCCCATGTGGCCACCTACCTACACGATGGTCAGATTTCTTCGTCAAGACCCTGAATGAACGGTTTGAGGCTCTTTGTATTCCTGAAGCAACCAGATGCCATTGGGCTACACTGGCATGTGATAGGGTCAAATGGAAATATTACTGGCACCGGCTCGAGCAAATCAATGAATAACTGGATGTCAAGTGATCAAGCGATCAAGTGATCTAAAATTTAGGTGAAAGAGATAGGAGTAGGATTAGTTAGTGAATCCATGCACTCCTCTGCTCCAAACTCTGAAGTAGCTTTCATCTCTTTTGAATAATAATTGATATACTTAATTGTTGCATCACAGGCTTTCCCTAATATCATAACCTATTTCCCATAATCTCTCACATTGTTTCACCTTCAATCTTTCCATTCTAATCTCCATGTTTTCTGCTTCTTAAATCCAAGTAAGCTATGCCTTAGGGGTTTTACTGCTGTTTCCACTTCTAGAACATCCTCATAAACATTTTTTCGCTTCTTAGGTCGCTGCTCAAATATCAAGATACCATCTCCTAATGGGGCCGGAGCGGCTAGCACAGCAGGTAGGGCATTTGCCTTGTATGCAGCCGACCTGGGTTCGATCCCCGGCATCCCATATGGTCCCTGAGCACTGCCAGGAGTAACTCCTGATACAGAGCCAGGAGGAACCCCTGAGCATCGCGGGTGTGACCCAAAAAAGCAAAAAACAAAAAAAACGATACCATCTCCTTCCATTTCCAAGTGACTTTACCCATCTATCCCACACATTTCTTCTACATTATAAATATCACTATTTTGTTATGATTTTTTTAAATTTTTTTGACATTTTCCAATTCCCTCCCTCAATTATACAAGTATAGATTCTAGGAGAGCAGAGATTAGGTATTTTTTTAATTAATTCCTCAGACCTATACTTTAAATGCCTAGATGAGCATTTGACACATAATGAGAGCTTAACTTATGTTTGTTGAGTGAATTAACTGATGAATAAACTTATCGCTTGACCACAAAGGATTGGCAAAGGCACCAGGTACAAATAAAATCAACAAGTTCTTCCAGGATTAAAAGAGAATGAAACTGGCATGTAAGTAATAAACTCAGAAGCCTTTATTTTCCCATCATGTGAATTTCAGAAACTGAAATTCTTTTTTTTTAATTCACTTTTATTTATTTATTTTTTCTTTAATTTTATTACACCATTTTTAGACATACAATTGCAATATGCTTATGCTCGAAGTTTTGGTTCTACAGTGTTCCAACACCCATCTCTCCACCGAACCCATCTCCCATCACCAATGTCCCCACCTCCCTCCCCTCCAACACCCCCAACTACTTGGCGGGTTCTGTATGTTCTTTTCTCTCCTCTCTAACTCCTCCCGCCTACCTTTTACTACACATCATAGAATGCAGTACATTAAAGGACATAACTGTTTCCACTAGTTTGATAGCCCATGTGGCGCCAGCGCCGCGCATGATTTATGGGCCTTATGGTCAGTATCCGGACAGCAAAAATGGCGGCTAATGTGGTGGGTGAGTCTCTTCCGGCTGCTTCTGGGACCCCACTGAGGTGATAGGCCAACACCTGTGGGATGTCCTCGACCTCCTGCGGTGAAGAACGACCACAACAGGATTCTTCTCAGAACACGCTTTACTGGAGCTCTTTTAGTTTCAACTTTGTGATGGCGAAAGGACCCAGACCCGTTTGTGCAAGCTGCTTTTATACAGTGCTATTTGGCATGTCCGCTTCCCATTGGCTGGCGCAAATGGTGTGATTTGACGTGTCCACTTCCCATTGGCCAGCACAGGTCATAAGAGCTCGCGAGCTGCATGCGATCTGATGAAACATGCTCTGATTGGAGAAAACCCAATCACGCCACGCCAGGGGACTCTCTGCGCATGTGCGGGGCGGCAGGACCCTGCGCATGCGTGGGAAGGCAACGTGGCAGTGGGCGGAGTCAGTGGCGCCCAACAAACACCCAAAACCCATCTGTCCTCCTGGGGCCTCATGGTCAGCTGAGCTGGGGGAGCCGAGTTCCAGTTCCCCAGCTGCATCTGAGGCTCTGCATGCTGTGGTTGGTCACCCCAGGGCAGCTCTTGGGCCGGGCTACCGGGCTCAGACAGAATGGAGAGGGGAAGGGAGAAAAAGAAAAGAAAAGAAACTGAAATTCTTAAAGAAGAAATAAATTTAACATTTATAATATAAAATTAGATGCATGATGGTTACTATATATCTGATATCAAATGCATCATAAATTAACTCGTATGATGCTGATAAACAGCCCTTTGAGGTACATGCTATGATTGTCTTCATTTTATTGATGAAACTAAAAAAGTTGAGTGATTTTCCCAACATTGTGCAGAGCTTAAATTCAGACCAGAGGCTGCACTGAAGCACTTTGCATTTCTAGAGACAATACTTAGTTTTCCTCAGACTCCATTTTATTCCTATTTATGGCTTCTTATTTCAGTTATTCACATTCATTTTCTAACATACTAACAAAGTTAAGTGACTTTTTAAGTTCAGGAGAGTAATTTTCTTATTTCTTATCTTTAAGTTTGTCATGTAAAAGATTCAGCAAATGCCTTGTTGACATCCAGATGCATTGCTGCTATAAGAGCTTCCTGATTAAAAATCCTAACAACAACTAAAATTTATTTGATCTGACCAGTTTCCCGGGAATCCACCTTAAATGGTTTTTCTGGACATGAGGCTTCCCTACTCAATAGTGCACCATAATGTGCATTCGCTTTCTTTTTTCAAAAAATTTGAGGTTTTATTCCACTTCAGTTTTCTAGGATCTTTCCCATATGGTTTCTCAGGGTGGTCTGTAAAAGCAAAACTTCAATTTATTTCAGCAATTTGAAGTGTGAATCTTATGAGAGCACTGATGGAGATGAGATTGAGTAACTCTTGCCCTTCTTGAGCTGTGCTTGTCTTTGAGTGTCGTCAGGTGAGTGTGAATATTATTATCTTGATGAATACTACAGGCTGCTTAAA
>JAJIBD010035689.1:0-20590 GCA_021461705.1 Cryptotis parvus
GGGGTTTGCAATTGTTAAAATAAGCAGCCCTGGTGTAAAACATATTAAAATATTGTCAAATGATAAAAATGTCTCAATGTACCTTTTCTTTTTAAAAAACATTTAAATACTGTTTATAAAGAAAGGAAAGAGTAAGTACTGAATAAATTATTTGGGGGATTTAACTGCCAAAAAATATACTTACTGGCTCTATATGATTTAGCATGAAAATTAATTATATGGTTGTAATGTTGACATCTCTGTTCTTGACTTAATACTTCTAAAACACTAAAAACACTTTGTATAATGCATTATACATTCAGATTATGAAAATATGTATATGTAAATTAGACTAATAGAACTTCCACTTTAAATATTGCTACAGATCATTATATTCCTCATGTTCTGTGGATAAAGATTTATCTACCTATATGTTATACAATAACTTGTGATATTAAATTTTTTTTGACATCATTGTCTAAGTATACCCTCCCAGATACTCTGACAATTCTAAAATTAAATAAACAAGTTAGACTCCTGTTCCTTATTTGTGAAGATCTGCTTTTGAGGATTTTATAGACATGAAGGGAATTCTAGAAAGTTCTATGAATTACACGCATTTCTATTAATTATATCTCTATAATTTTTTAATGAGGGTTCTCCCTGTCATGCTTAAAACTGTATCCAGGTCTTTCTTGAACACCCAGATATTACTATAAAAATAATGATCCATTAATTTTCTCAGGAGACAAGTTTTTGAATTGCATGTTTTCAAAGATTTCTATGTCTATTCAGAAATAATTACAATTTTAGGTTTGTAGCAAATTTTACTTTTTTCTGAAGTGGAAATTGCTGAAGGACAACCTGTAAAATAAGGCTTACTAAATATTCTGTTCAGGTTTCTCTGAAGATCTAGTGAAAATTTTACCTGGGATGACAGATGGGCTAAGGATGACAGGGGAACATTTTTACTATGCTCATATTCTGGACAGACAGGATTTATCTTCTTGATTTTTATAAAGGACAGAAGATACCAAGCAGCTCTCAAAAATTTACATATGACACGGAATAACTATCACAGCCACCTGTTTAAGCACACAAACTTTGGATTTGTAAGAATCATTTTGTTTTAAATACAGAAAATATAGGATGATAATAAATTCATATCAATATTGTACTGATGTTTAAAAAACCAGATTTCTCAATAACAAAAATCATCTATGTGTCATTTGTTCATTTCTGTAGCATAAATACTTATACTACTTCCAGTTCCAAGACACCAATATGATATTAACTTGGTCACAAATTTCTAAAATTTCTGTACTAGCTTTCACAAAACCATGATAGCTGACTTCAAGACAATAGTTAATAGAGCAATAGATATATATTTATCAATTTCAAGCTCATTGATTATATCATAACAAAGAATCATAGTTTATGTTTTAAGAAAAATAGAAGATGAATTTTGTCTTCAATTACACCATACTGAAAATGTTTCTGTGATTTTTTTCAATATATGAAAGTATATTTAAAAAAAATATTTGGAAAAATTATTATCAAAGTGTCGGGGAGCCACTGAGTCCCCGACAATACCAGGACAGAAGTTCTCTTCTACCTCCGAGGCCCCCAGGGAATGGATGAAAACTCAGAGTCTGTCACAGTTCCAAAAGCCTTTTAATCGTACAACAAGTTCTAGCACCGCAATGCAGTATATTGGAATACCTCTAGCTCTGGTCAGAACTTAGACCATAAACGAGGGTCCAAGTCTCCTATCAAAGAGGATTCCACCAGAGAGAGTCCCGCCGAAGAGGATCCCACCAGAGAGGAGTCCCACCAAAGAGGGAGAATTTACCTCAAGTCAGCCACTCTGGTGGGCCTCAGGCCCGCCCACGGGACAACACGATGACCGACACCCAGCGGTCATCTTTCTTTACCATCTTTACCGCCGCCATGTTTGCCACGCTCAACAAGGACCGCCATTGGGTGACCAGGGCACAGGCCATGTGTCCTCCCGCTCCGTGGAGTGGCTGAAAGGTATGTCCTGCTTGTCAGGACAGAGAGCAACATCACACTCAGCGATGCTCAGGGGTTACTCCTGGCTCTGCACTCAGGAATTACTCCTGGCAGTGCTTAGCCCAGCAAGCTACTAAGAGTATACTGCCCACGGCAGAGACTGGCAAGCTGTCCGATGCGTATTTGATATCTCAAAACCAGTCTCCTTATATACACCAAAGTAATCCTTACTGTTGACAGGGAGATCCTGTCAACAAAGATCAACTCAACTGCTTCTAGATAGTAGAAGAGTATAAAAAGGGCGGTACCACATCCTACTACAGGTCTAAACAAATTATTACCCAAGAACTAATCCCTTTTCCGAGATTATCTCTTATGCAAAACACTGGGGGGAGAGAGAGAGAGAGAGAGAGAGAGAGAGGCTGGTATAAAGTAATACATCTTAATTTCAAGGGCTTCATGTAATCTAGATGGTACCCACAAGTCTTTCTTTTTTATTATCTGCACCAAGGTGATTCTGATCACCCTGAGTGATACTCAAAGATTCTGAGTATATTGTTGTCTGTACACTGAAAGGGTCACACTTGCCTGTTTGAGGGCAAACTAGTATGATCCTTCCTATAATCTTAAACTATAGTCTCAATGTAGCCAGGGTGGTAGTCTCCTGGTAAATTCAAACTGTCCCACCCTGGATCCAGTGGGTATAAAGAGGAGCTATGCCCACTCTAGATAACATAGAAGTCCTAGTAGATGTATAATAAAAGTCAGAAGTTACTCATTCAGAGTCAAGGTGACTTCTGTAACTGTCACACCCTCCATCAGTGTTTACATAGAAGAGAGATCTCATTAGTATATACCCTGGCTTCACTTGTATCACTTGTCTTCCCACTGTTCATTGATTTGCTTGAGTGGGCTCTATTTGCTTCTGTCACATGCTAGTATAGCCCTAGGGCATCTGTGCACTACAGGAACATGAAGAGCCTCAAACCATTCATTCAGGTCATGGGAATGTGGTCCATGATTGTTACTGTTCTTGGCATATTGAATATGACACGGGTAGCTTGCCAGGCTCTGCCATGAAGTTGAGATACTACTGATAGTAAGAGGGCTCTCAGTTAATTCATTTACTGATGGACTGTGTGGCAGCAAAGTGGCCCCCGCACAACAGGGAGAGCTGGTAATAGCTCTGCCCGTGTGTCTGTGTATCTGGTTCAGAGTACCTGAGCTTGAAATAGGCTTCTCTATAGGGTGGGACTCTGACAAGCCAGGCTTGAGATCGACTTTTCTGTTGGGTGTAGCTCTGACAAGCTGTGGAGTCTGGATGTTGAAAATGGCTACCATAATGGTGCGGGGGGTTCCTCTGGCTTCTTCCAAATGTTTATTTGGACCGCGGGCCAGGGCCAGAACTCGCCCTCCCTCCCGTTTGCCTCATGATCAGGGGAGCACAGGGAGAGCCAGTAGCAGCACTGCCCCCTGTGTTTGTCGGGCTTCCTCCGAGGCCACTGGGAATGGATGAAAACTCTCCAGTCCGGTGCAGTTCCAAAAAGGTTTTTAATAGTAGAACAAGCTCCACCACCACAATCCAATATAATGGAAGACCTCTGGCTCTGGTCAGAACTTAGACCATGCATGAGGGTCCAAGTCTCTCATCAAAGAGGATCCCACCAGAGAGAGCACCACTAAAGTGGATCCCACCAGAATGGATTTGACCCTGGCTTAAGGACATGCAAATAGATTAAGCTGTGAGTGGATAAAACAGCAAAGCTCCCAAGCTAGCTAGGCCAGTCATCCAACACCAAAGTATGTCTTCTTTCACATTGTAGGAGTGTGTGTTTGTGTGTTTGTGTGTGTATTTCTGAGTGTCTGTGTGTCTGTGTGTGTAAAATTTCTGCAAGCATTTCTGTTTTCTTTCTTTTTTTTTTGTTCCATCATACCTGATAATACTCTGGATTACCTCCTGATGCTGAGCAGAGCCTGGCAAGCTACCTGTGTTTTAATTGATATGCCAAAAACCAGTAGCAATTATGGATCTTATTCCTTCACATGAAGGAATGGTTTGAGGCTCTTCCTGTTCCTGGAGCAAGCAGATGCCCTAGGTCTTCACTTGCTTGCAACAGGACGTATGGAGATGTTACTGGTACCTGCTCGAGCAAATCGATGAACAATAGGAAGACAAGTGACAAACTGTACTTAGCAACCATTCTAGACACTTCCAGTGATGTTTGGGGAACCATATTTGGTTCTGGTGACAGAATCCAGGTGTCTACATGCAAGGTAGGCTCCTTACCCACTGTATTATCTCTCCAGAAGCCTTTTTGAGCTCAAAGATTACTCCTGGTTCTGTGCTCAGGGAACACTCCTGGTGGCACTTAGGATTCCATAGAAGTGCTGGAAATCAAAACCATATGGGATGTGTATAAGCAAGCACCTAACTCATTGTACTACTTCTCTGTCCTTTAGTTATTTTACTTTGAAATCTTATTTAGAAAATACATGATGGAAATCAGGTCGTAATAGAAACAGGTTTATTCCACTAATGATCATTCTAGTAGTATAGAATAATTTCCTAAATTAACAATCACAACAAGAAATTATGCCAAGCAATCAGAACAATTCTGACTATAAGTTTAGGAGTGTCAAGAAGTCACAACAGGGGGCCGGAGTGATAGTCCAGTGGGTAGGGCGTTTGCCTAGCATGTGACTGGCCTGTGCCAGCCCAGGTTCATTCCCGGCATCCCATATGGTCTCCTGAGCACCGCCAGGAGTGATTCCTGGAGTGCACAGCCAGGAGTATCCCCTGAGCATTGCTGGGTGTGACCCAAAAAGAAAAAAAAAAGAAGTCACAAACAAACCATATCTCTAAAACTATATAAAATGCATAAAAATGTCACGATTCACATATTTCAATATTATTGCAAGTCAAAAATATAACAAAATAATTATTAGTACAGAGAAATGCTATTCATAGAAACAAAAAATCTCCTAAACTTTTAAGTTATTATCATTTAACATGGTTATAAGCCTAATAACAGACCAGTTACCTGATTTGTATATCACGCCACAGTTGGAGAGGCAAAGCTAAAACTTATTTAATCACTAATGCTTAATTACTAATTTAAGCACTACCTGAAAAATATCCCTTTAATATTAATTAGGATCATCTGTTAACTGTTTAATTAGTGGGGAAGACTGGCTCAAAGGTAATACATTCCTATTAAAAAGGAATTGTGTTATGTGACTGTATCTTAGTGACAGCTAGTAAAAGACCCACATCAAACTTTCAAGGAGGTTGCCAAAGTTGCTACAGCCATATAGTCTAGATAACTGCCATGACATTCTGAATTCACTGCAAATTAGTTCTGAAATGATCTTACTGACCTCTCTGAAGCAAGTGTTCCTTGATACGAAGTACAGTATTCTGTAACTTCCTTGATAAAGCAGTGAGACAAACAACTCAGCCAATGATCATTGTTCCCACATAAGCAGAACTTAGTCAAATTCACATATCACTAGATCACTAGACATCCCGTTGTTCATCGATTTCTCGAGCGGGCGTCAGTAACATTTCCATTTGACCCTATCATGTGCCAGTGTAGCCCAATGGCATCTGGTTGCTTCGAATACGAAGAGACTCAAATTGTTTGTTCAAGATCTTGACAAAGAAGTCTGACCATCTTGTAGGTGGGCAGCCACATGATCTTTTGATATCCGTGTAATCCAGTCGGTAACGGCTCTAGTCCAGTGGTCGTCACCAAATTACATTACATGTCTAGCCCATCTGATTTTCGGTGCCTTGGCAAATGGGACAGCGTCTGACTCAGGAACTGCGATGGAGGTCAGAACTCTGGATTCCTTCTCTCACTTGAGTGCTGCATGAAATTCCAAGCATGGCTCTTTCTATTCCTCTTCGGGAGACCCGAATAGCATTCTCATCCTGCTTTCATAGGGCCCCAGTTCCTGAGGTGTATGTTAATGCAGGGAAAACGGTGGAGTTGATGAGATGTGCCCGGAACCGGAGGTTCTTTGTCCTTTAGGCTATTTCTTAGATGCTTTTGAAGGCATTCTATGCTGCTCTTTTCCTCCTGCGCAGCTCAGGTTTTAGGTCATTCATCATGTTGACTTCTCGACCTAGGTATACATAACTGCTGCATTCAGAGATGTTTGTCAAACATCTCTGAATTCACATAAGACAACAGATTGCTGAGAAGAGAGTAAAGGAGAAACAAGGGCTTTAGCTTTAACAATTAGATAAAGGTCAGTATCATTCTCTAGAGTAGACAAAAGACACAAGTGGAATGAGTGGCAGTGGGACACACACACACACACACACGGGAGTGTGGTGTATGCAATTTGAAAAATGGTTTCTTTACTTGCATGCATAAAGCTATTATTAGTAAGAAACTATAGTGGTCAACAGAGTGTCCACTCAAACACACGGTGTCACCTCAGTGTACTCACAAATAAATCAGAATGTTTATCATGCAATGTCTTAATTTCATATTCATCCTTTCATAATTTCATTTTAAAGTTGGGTTTCAATTAAATATTTAAATTAAATCCCAATGCATTTGGGGTGTGAAATTTTAATTAAAAGTCAGAACACTATGGTTTCCTCATGTAAATCTGTTGCTTGAAGGCTGCCTGGCAATAAAGACAGGATAAAACAAAAAATGTCTTTTGAGGTAAACTCAGAAGAATCATAGATGCAGTCTTTTGAATACTTCTGAACTGGAAATCCCTTTAGAGACAGTTTTTTTAAAATCGCCTGTCTGAAATACAGCACATTCCCTCAACTACAGTCTTTGAAGCAGTCATTAACATCTGCATCCTTAGTGTATAGTGCTTTATGGCCTCACTGTATGTGACAACATTAAGCATGATTAAAAAAGCATAATTAGAATAAGAGTAGAAAGCACCATATATCTTTTGAAAATATATCAGATATGATCTGTCCTTGAAACAAATCAAAACAAGCACAGTAACAAAGATAGATTTCTTTATCTTTTGAAATACATGAACAGACTAGGAAAATTCTTTAAAAGAGGTAATAAATCTAAAATATAAAAATGATGAAGTTTTAGTTTAAAAAGTCATCATCTTTCTTCTTCTTCTTCTTCTTCTTCTTCTTCTTCTTCTTCTTCTTCTTCTCTCTTCTTCTTCTCCTCCTCCTCCTCCTCCTCTTCTTCCTCTTTTTTTGCATTTCTTTTTCATCACTTTTTAAAAAAAATTATTATACCACCGTGAGACATACAATTACAATGGTGTTCATAATTGGTTCTTGCTAATATAGTATTCCAGCATCCATCCCTCCACCAGTGACCCATTTACACCATCAATGTACCCCACCCCTCCGACCCACCCCCAGGCTGCCTCAATAGCAGGTAGCCCTGTTTCCTCTCTTTCTCTCTGTCTCCTCTCTGTCTCTGCATCTTTCTCCCTCTTCTTTTACACATTGTGGCTAGCTCTGCAGATATTAAGAGTTTATCACTTAAGTCTCTTTTTCAAATGGTGAGTTTTAATCTACCATTACCATTTCCCACATTTAGTAAAACACTGGTATCTATTTATATCCTATTAATGAATGCAGTCATTCTATATCTGTCCTTTTCCTTCTGACTAATTTCACTCAGCATGATAGTCTCCATGTCCATCGGTTTGCAGGTAAATTTCATAATTTCATCTTTTATGACAGCTGCATAGTATTCCATAGTGTAGATGAACCACAGTTTCTTTAGCCAGTCCTCTGTTCTCTGGCATTTAGGTTGTTTCCAGATTCTAGCTACAGTGAATATCGCAGAGATAAATAAAGAAGAACAGATAGTGTTTCTGCTATGTGTTTTTTGGTCTCTCGAGTATATTCCCAGGAGTGCTATTGCTGGATCAAATGGGAGCTTAATGTCTAGTTTTCGGAGGAATGCCCATATTGTTTTCCAAAAGGGCTGGACCAGTCAGCACTCTCACCAACAGTGGATGAGAGTCCCTTTTTCCCTACATCCACGCCAGCACCGGTTGTTCTTGCTGTTTTGGGTGTGTGCCAGTCTCTGTGGTGTGAGATGGTAGCTCACTGTTGTTTTGATTTGCATTTCCCTTTTCAAATAAAGAGCACTTTTTCATATGCCTTTTGGCCATTCGAATTTCTTCTTTTTGGAAGCTTCTGTTCATTTCTTCTTCTTTTTCTTCTTCTTTCCCTCTTCCTCTACCTGCTCCCTCCTCCCTCTACCTCTCTTCTCCCTACTATTCCTCTTCCTCTTCTTTTTTAAATAAAGCCACATCTAGTAGCACAAGCAACCACCCTTTTTTTTGTTTATTGCTTTAATTAATTTTAAAACTACCATGATTTACAAATTATTGATAGCTGAGTCTCAGGCATACAATATTCTAACACCATCCTACAACCAGTGTTCACATTCCTCCACCATTATCTCCTGAAATGCTCCCACACACCCTCCCCCATCCTGCCTTCTTGACAAAACAAGATTTTAAATTTTGTTATTATAATTTGGGTCATATGCTTTCATTATAATTTGTTTCCATTATAATTTGTTATTATAATTAGGGTCATATGCCCTCACAACAAGCCAGAGGATCCCTCACTCCATGAGATCCTCCATTTTCCACATCCGACTTCCCCCTTGTCAGAACTCCACCCAGCACACCAGCCTATCACAGCTCGGCTCATCGAGATCCATCCTGCAGCAGTATTTTTTAAATCTGGCCCAGGTATGTGATCCAGAGACTCACAGACATGGGGCAGAGCTGCTACTGGATCTCCCTGTGCCCAGCCGCTCACGAGGCACCCAGGAGGGGCGGCGGGTTCTAGCCCTGGCCCGCCACCCCAGCAGAGCCTCGCAACAAGAAGCACGCACCCCACTCCATGAGGGCCTCCGTTTTCCACATCCTGGCTTCCCTCTCATCAGAACTCCACCCACCAGACCAGCCTATCACAGCCAGGCTCACGTGGCCATTTGTGGCCGTGGGTCAATAATAAATGCTGGATTTAGAGATGAGTATGCTACCCAGCACGGCAGAGCCTGGCAAGCTTACCCGTGTTGTATTTGATATGCCAAATACCAGTAACAATTATAGACCTCATTCCCATGACCTGATGGAATGGTTTGGAGGCTCTTTATATTCCTGGAGCAAGCAGGTGCCCTTGGGCTCTACTTGCATGAGACAGGACATATGGAGATGTTACTGGTGCCTGCTTGAGCAAATCGATGATGAATGGGAAGAGAGTGATGCTTTCAGTGTTGTTTTCAGTGTTGCTTTCACGGATGCTTTCAGTGTTGTTGGATCTGTTATGTATATGTGTATATATACATATATATTCATAAATATATATAGAGAGAGATTCATTTTAAATCTTCTTTTTAAATCTCACAGAAAGAAGCAATAAGCAGTTAGATATATCACTTGTATCACTTGTATCACTTGTCATCCCATTGATCATCAATTTGCTTGAGCAGGCACCAGTAGCCTCTGCATAAGTCCTGTCACATGCTAGTGTAGCCCAAGGGCATCTGCTCCCTCCAGGAACATGAAAAAGCCTCAAACTATTCCTTCAGGTCATGGGAATGAGGTCTATTATTATTACTGGTTTTTGGCATATCAAATACAACATGGTAGCTTGCCAGGTTCTGCTGTGTGGGTGGTATACTCTCAGTAGTAGGCTCTCATCTCATGCATTCACTGATGAACCACAATGGGGAAAGATTGGATTTTCTCTTGGGTGGAGCTCTGAAGGGTTGAAGAGTCTGGATGTAGAAAATGACTGACCTCATCAAGTGGGGTTCCTTTGGCTTTTTTGAGGCTCTATTGGGATGGCGGGCCAGGGCTAGAACCTGTCTTCCCGGGTAACTCATGATCAGCTGAGCACAGGGAGAGCTGGTAGCAGCTCTGCCCAGTATATCTGAGTTATATATATATATATATATATATATATATATATATATATATCTATATATATATATATATATACTGGAAATAGCTAAGAAGTGGGACTAGTAACATTTAATGGGGGAAACACAGCACAGGTCAGGTACCTTGCACTCACATGAATGGTAGCAGGAAAAGTAGCAGATGTCATCCTCAAGGCTGAAGAATCAAATGAAACCAAAGGGACAAAGAGTGACAAGCCCACAGATCAATAGCAACAGACCATCAGACCATCCAGAGTGCTAAGACATAGAGAGGCAGACCCAGAGAGAGAGAGCAGTGTTTACCACAAGTGGTATATTTGGGAATGATGCAGAAAAATAAGCTCAAGGCCTGGACACAGGACATGGGCGAACCCAATACTAAATTCCTAATGCTGTTAAATAAAAAACTTCATAAATATCAAGTTTTTTTTTTATCTTTTGTCTTTTGGGGTTATACCCAGCAATTCTCAAGGGTTACTCCTGGCTCTGCATTCAGAAATTACTCCTGGAGTTGCTCAGGGAACTGTATGGGATGCTTCAGATAAAACCCAGGTTAGCTATACTTAAGGCAAACACCCTACCCACTGTATTATTTTTCCAGTTCCATCACAAGATTTTTAGACAAATTTTCCATACAATAAAGCAAAGACCCTCTGGAATCATTTAGTTTTTTGTTATAGCAGATTTGGGTAATCCAGGATTTGGGCAATCCAGGCCACCCTAGTGTACGGGGAACCTGGGTGGATCATGGGGTGTCAGGAATCAAAGTCAAGGTCTCAAACATACAGTGCAATATGGATAATGTTATATCTCCCCAGATCCAGGACAGTGCACGATTTTAAAAAATCATTAAATGTAATAATGATTTTAAGGAAAGAACTAACTTAGCAAAACAGAAGAGTAAAGAAGAACAAAACACATAAGTATCTGAGAAAAGCATAAAATTAGATGGAAAATGGTTTGCTAGTGTTTGTAAAAAATAAGAAAACAACCATTAATCTGTACCCTAAATATAAAACCAACTATACAATGACACATCACACAAATATTTTCAGAGATATTTCAAAAGTGTTGTGTTACATAAATGCTCACATTGTAACTCTAGGTGAAAAATTAAAACACTAAAGTATTGAACAACTTAAGACTGTATCATCAAATATTTAGTAACAATTGTCTGTTAATATATTTTCTTCAGATCATAACTTGAAAACAAATAACAACTGTTGGGAGCCAGAGCAATAGTACAGCTGGTAGGGCATTTGTTGCAGCCAACCAGGGTTCAATCTCAGCACCCCATATGGTCTCCTGAGCACCACCAGAAGTAATTCCTGAATGCAGAGACTAGAGTATCTGCTGAGCATTGCTGGATGTAACTCAAAAAAGCAAAAAAAAAAAATGTAACAACTATTTTATTAATTACTTAAAATTCATGGTGCATTTTAACATACTTCCTATTCAACATACTTTTTAATATTAAACAAACTAAAAACTACTAAGCCAAGAATTCACACAATGGTAGGTATGGAATGCAAATTTGGGAAAATGGTTATCATCTGTGATTCAAGTGAGTGCAAATTGAGCCCTTAGCTCCAGCATAGGGAGACAAAATTTTAATTAAAAAGATCATTCTTGTTTTGTTTGGGAAAAAATATATTCATTAGCATGTGTTCAGAGAGAACTGAACTGATGTTTATATTTTTGTTTACTATGCTTGACATCAGTTGCACTCTCTGAAAAATCTCCAGTGAAAACCAGAATGCAGTTAGATGGATGCACTATTTAGAAGCAGCTTTTTATAAATGACTTAAGAAATCTAACATTAAAAACAAAAAAATATTTACAATTTCCTGGTAAAATTAATATCTTCTGATAAAACAATTGGTCATTACAAGTATTTTATAAATCAGTTCAAATATTGACATGCTAGAGACATTTTTATGAATTCACTAAGGTATTTTCAGATTCAAAGTTATGATTTCCATTAGGAATAAATTTACATTCTGCTTCAGGGGAGCAAGATGTCTTTCACTTCTTCATCATTCAGTGTTAAGCACTTAGTCACAACTTTAGCCTCAAGCCTCTATAGGGACTAGCAAGCAGGAACCATAAAAACTGATAACACTAAATTGAAAGATTGCCTAAGCCCTGACTTTAACAAACCCTGAGCTTTCTTCCTAAGCAAATTAAAATTTGAAATCAGGATTCTATTTTTACATTAAAAAAAACAGCATTTTGTGAGTGCTTTTTGCACTCTCTCAGCACACAATTAAAAAAGAAAGTTTCTAACATTTTGCTTTTACATGGTTGTCTTAGAAATCTTGGTCTTACTGAAGTAATTTGCAAAGACTCTCATTTAAGACTTTCTTCTATTAACCCAAATGAAGTACAGCCATTCACTTGAGTATCAGAAGCTATACATCCTATAGTATCTTCTCTATTGCTCTAATTACCATTATCTTTTTTTGTGGTGTGTAAGTAATGGAATTTTATATAGAATTAATTTTCAGAAAAATTAGGGTGATATTTTCCTTGCCATATAAAGCAATATAACAACATGGTAGAAAAGAACTTTCGTAGTCCCTCATAAATAACCCCACTATAAAACTGAGTCATTTAGAGGATTTAACCACTCACATGGAAAGACTCCTAAGAATTATAGCCAATGAGTCAACATCACCCAAGTTTTTTCAGTAACTTGAATTGTTATAAGAATCTCTGTAGGAAATGAAAGACACAAGCCCTGACCATATATTGCTAGTAATTGCTCTCTTTTTTTAAATTTTATTTTTTATCACCGGTGTTGCAAGTGTGGCTGCGGTGCCCGGCTGCATGGGCAGGTGGCAGACAGGAGACAGGCATGTCTACACCTGGGACTCTGCCCCGTGGGCCTGGATGGTTGATAGTCTGACACAGAAAAGACTGAGCCCCCTGCAATGAACACAGAGCCCACAGTAGAGCCTGGCAAGCTACCCGTGGTGTATTCGGTATCCAAAAACAGTAACAATAATGTACCTCATTCTCAACAAATGGAGATGTTACTGACACTCACTCCAACAAATGGATGAACAATGGGAAGACAAGTGACAAAGAGATCACTGTATCACTGTCTTCCCATTCATCATCGATTTGCTCAAGCGGGTGCCAGTAACATCTCCATATGTCCTGTCTCATGCAAGTATAGCCCAAGGGCACCTGCTTGCTCCAGGAACATAAAGAGCCTCAAACCATTCCATCAGGTCATGGGAATGAGGTCTATGATAGTTACTGGTATTTGGCATATCAAGTACAACATGGGTAGCTTGCCAGGCTCTGCCATGCGGGTGGCATACTCTTGTAGTCATCTCTAAATCCAGCATTTATTGATGAACCTTGCAGCTGCGAACTGGGCTGTGATAGACTGGTCTGCTGGGTAGAGTTCTGACGAAGGGGAAGTCCGGATGTGGAAAATGGAGGCCCTCATGGAGTGGGCAGTCCTCTGGCTTGTTGCAAGGCTCTGCTGGGGTGGCGGGCCAGGGCTAGAACATGCCATCCCTCCTGGGCGCCTCGTGAGTGGCTGGGCACAGGGAGAGCCAGTTGCACCTCTGCCCATGTCTATGTTAAGAGATATACAATTATAAAGATGTTCATGTTTGGGTTTCAGTCATACAGTGCTCCAGCACTGATCCCTCCCACTAGTGCCCATTTCTCAACACCAATGTCCAAAATTCCTCCCCCGCCCCAGCCTCCCTTTATGGCAGGCAATTTAACCACTATTATCTTCAGAGTATCCCTTATAGCTATCCCATAGAGTCTTTGACAAAGTGTGAATTAAGAAGTAGTATTCTATATGTCCATCCATTTGTAAGCAAATTTTCATTTTGACAGCTGCATGTTTCCATTGTTATCAGGTCAAGTGATCATTTTTCTGACAGCTGCATGATATTCCATTGTGTAGATGTACCATAGTTTCTTTATCCAGTCTTCTGTTTTCAGACACTCAGGTTGTTTCCAGATTCTGGCTATTGTGAACAGTGTTGTGATAAATATAGAAGTGCAGATAGTGTTTCTTTTGTGTCATGCTTAGTGAGATTAATCAGAAGGAAAAGTACAGATATAGAAAGACTGCATTCATTAATGGGATATAAATATATACTAGTGTTCTACTAATTGTTGGAAATGGTAACGCCAGATTAGAACTGAGCATTGAGTGTAGGAAAGGGTATACATGATAACCCCCTAAATGTATGTATGGCAAACCACAATGTGTACAAGAAGGGAGAGAAAAATAGAGAGGAAGAAAAAAATGTAACTGCTATAGAGGCACGCTGAGGGTGGGGGAGGGCATCTGAGAACATGGTGGCGAGAATGGGCACTGGTGGAGGGTATGGGTGCTGCAATATTGTATGACTGGGACCTAAGCATGAACAGTTTTTCTAAATGTCTATCTCACAATGCTATAAATAATAATTATTATTAATTAATAATAATTAATTAAATAATAATCAATAATATAATAATAATTATTATAGAGACTCTCAGACATGGGGAGAGCTGCTACTCGCTCTCCCTGTGTCCAGCCACTCATGAGGTGCCTGGGAGGCATGGCGGGTTCTAGCCCTGGCCTGCCACCCCAGCAGAGCCTCACAACAAGCCAGATGACCCCCCCTACTCCATGTTGGCCGCCATTTTCCACATCCGGACCTCCCTCTTGTCCCAACTCCACCCAGCAGACCAGATTATCACAGCCCCACTCTTGTGGCCACTAGCGGCAGCGCGGTTCATCAATAAATGCTTTATTTAGAGGTGACTACAAGAGTATGCCACCCACACAGCAAGCCTGGCAAGCTGCTCGTGTTGTATTTGATCTGCCAAATACCAGTAACATTTATATTAGGTCATTCCCATGACCTAATATAATGGTTTGAGGCCTCTTATGTTCCTGGAGCAAGCGGATGCCTTTTGGGTTCTACTAGCATGAGACAGGACATATGGAGATATTACTGGTGCCCGCTCTAGCAAATAGATGATGAACGGGAAGATCGTGAATAATAATAATAATAATAATAATAATAATAATAATAATAAAAGAATCATAATTATGTATGAACATCACCTGGAAACATTTTAGAATTGCAAGTTCTAAAGACCTATTCAAACGTAGTAGATAAGAAGCTGCATTATAGCATAACCTTAATATTATTTACATTTGTTTAAACTGAATATCACTATTCGGGAACTTTGGGGGTATTAAGGTGGAATCATCCCTTAAATATACACCCCAGGGTCTGGAGTGTAAGGCACTTGCCTTATACATGGCCTATCCAGGTTTAACACTGGGCATTCCATATGTTCCTCAAGCTTCCAGTATTAATTCCTGAGTGCAGGCCAAGGAGTAAACCCTGAGCACTCCAGGTGTGACCCAAAAAACCAAAAAGAAAAAAAAAGCTACACACTGCATCTATCTGCTATAGAGTAGCTTCATGAAGAATGTGCCACTAGACAATAATGACCACATTCTGGGAGAATACAGAACTAAAAATATACTTCATCTGTAAACTATAAACAATGGACAATTAAAATTACAGTAGGATACTGGTGACTTTCCCATGAAACAGAAAACTGAAAATATTGGTTGAAAAGCAGTTCAGGGAACACTGCCTCCTTTCCTGGTAGGCAGAGGGAATGCTAAGTCTTGAAAGAAATCAGCAGCCCAGCACTCAGATCATCAACACTGAAGCAATGAGCTGCAGTGGTTATGGGCAGAGAACAGTACTTAACAGATTCATGGGGCAGAGGGCTGTAACTGGTTTCCTACCAACTCCACCCTGCTTCATTGCCTGCACTTCCACACCCATTTCCCTTCTCCACCAACAGCCCTGATCAGAAAAGAGAAATGTAAAAATAAAGCCACAGAACTTTAGGAAAACGAAAAGAAAACATATCCATTAGATAGTCCACTGTGTAGATAGGAGCATACCAGCAACAAAGACTAAAATATTATTACAGCAACATGAATCATCAGATAAAGAACAGTAAATATTCAAAAATCAAACTGAAAGTCAGAATTTTATGACCTAATGAGGTCAGACCTAATAATCTGTTTGGAATTAATAATAAACAGAGACCTAATAATCTGTTTGGAATTTTCTAATTCCAAACAGATTTCATAAAGAAATTCAACAAAGTCTAAGAAAACAAAGATAGGCAATATTGTATGTCAGAAGGATAGTAAAGAGAAGAACCTCACTAAACAGTGAGTCTATAAAGAAACATTAAGCTCTGGAAATGAATAATTTAATTCATGAAATGAACACTATTAAAAAAAATATAGAAAGCAGGATAGACCTTATGAATAAAGCAATTAGTGAAATCAAACTGTATAAGTGATTCAAATTAAAGAAGAGAAAATCAGGCCAAAGAGATAATACAGGGTTAAGGTAGTCTGTCTGTCTGTGTCTGTCTATCTGTCTGTTGCTCTTTCCTTCTCACATCTCATATTTAAAAATTAATTAAACAAGACATTTCCCACCCCATATGAAACGTGAATATCTTAAGGTCTGTCTCTCTCTTCGTGGTAATGACCTCCAACCCACAGGATACTCTTTCCTCAGAAATAATTCTTTCAAATAAGTCTCTCTTTACTGAGTTCAACTTAGTTTTTATCTGAGAAGTGAAATAAAGGGTTTATTGAAAGAATATTAAATCTGCATTAAAGCCTTTAGAAGGTTTCAAAAACGAATAAACACTTGAACTAAAGAATAGACAGTGGGACCGCACTCTACGAGAAGCTTGGGAGACCAAATGAACACAGCGACTAACTTTTTAGCCTGCACAACCTGGGGAGGTAAAAAGGGCAAAGGCACAAAACACTAAACTGTCAATTAGTAGAGCGACATGCGCATTTATAACAGCTACTGTTTCATTCATTTTTTTTACATCTTTAGATCTTGCTTTTATCTGCTTCCTGTTTTCTCATCAATGTTACACACCTTTCAAACAAAAGTATCATACTGAATCAGAAGAATGGTTAATATAAATATTGTATACAAATGGCCCAGATCCCTGTGGATGGAAAAAATATTCCCTTGTGCAGATATTGCAATACTTATCGACCACAAAACCTCATTATTCTCTTTATTTTTTATCTAAATTTTAAAAAATATTTTATTATACCACCATGAGATATACAATTGCAAGATGTTCATGTTTGAGTTTCGGTTCTACCATGTTCCAGCACCCAAACCTCCACCCGTGCCCAATTCCCACCATCAGTGTCCCCACTTCCCTCCCTCTTCCCCAGTATGCCTCCATGGCAGGTTCTTTATCTCTTTTCTCTCTTTCACTATCTCCCCACCCCCTCTCTTTCTCCTTCCTCACTTCCCTTTCTTACACTTTTGTGAATTGTAATACATACATTTAGAAGTTATCATGTGTATCTTTTTCCTTATATTCAATGCTCAGTTATTGGATGGTATCATCATTTTCAATGATTATCAGCACATTGTTCACTTCTATGTCTTACCTTGCCTCTGACTCCCAGACATTTGTGGTATACCAGGTTCTGAGATATCACACAGGTGACCATACCATGGGGATTGGACTGTGTCCAGCTAGGAGTCCGGACCTTGAGGGATGACTGTGGTTGTGTCCTGTGAGGTTTTCTGACTTCTGGGAGCCTGGCAGGAGACAGGCCAAGGAGCAAAATCCTGCCCCCCCACCCCAAGACACTCCATCAGCCTAGCACTGGGCAGGCAGGCAGAGACTCTGCCCTGCACCTGAATAATACCTGGTGTCCAGGTGAGAGCCCCAGCAGCAATTCTGGCAGGGCAGCCAGGCCTTTGTGGAGGGAGCTGAGATGGGGGAGGTAGCCCCAGTCCAGGCTCCCTAAAAACCTGGTTGGCGTAGTCCCTAAGTCCCACATGCCTGGGCTTGAATTCAGCTTCTCTCTTGGGTTGGGCTGTGTGCAATTGTGAGTCGGACCAGAGGGTGACTGTGGTTGTGTTGTGTGAGGTTTTCTCACTTCTTCTGTTCTTCAATGTACTTTCTGAGTTTCTAGAACATGATTGGTTCCACTAGTTTGATGTACCACGTGACTGTGGCCACGGCTCAGGGAGAGTTGGATGGCAGCTCTCTCCCATGAGTCTGAGTTTCTGCTTGATGGCTAATAGCCCTGAGGCAGTTTGTGGGTGGGGCCAGCAGCACTGCTGGATGGGCCAGAGAGGGAAGGGGGGACCACAGCTCCATCTCTATGAATGCCTGGAGGCTTCCCACCTCTGAGAACTGCCTACCTGGGCTTGAACTCAGCTGCTTTGCTGAGTCAGGCTTGAGATCAGCTTCTCTCTTGGGTGGGGCTTGATGAGCTGTGGAGTATGGACCATGAGAATGGTGGCTATTATGGTGAGCGAGTTTCATCTGGATGCTTCTGAGGCTCTACTGAGGTGATGGGCCAGGACTAAAACCCATTTTCTCTCTTGGGAGCCTCATGGACAGCTGAGCTAGGGAGAAGCCAGATGGCAGCTTTACCCCTGTGTCGGAGTCTCTGCATGATGGTCGATAGCCCTGAGTCAGCCACTACTCTCTATAGCCAACATTAATTAATTGTGCTTAAACAAGAACTAGTAGTTATTGTGTATAATTCTTAAGCATATATCATACCTTTTTCCCATCTTTGTGCATTCTCATTTGTGATCATACCTCTCATATTTTCATATACAATTCTTCAGAGTTAATCGTGTTTCCCTTAAAGGAGATACCATGTTGTAGATGCTGCTCACATTAAAGATGAGAAAAAATGAGGTTTTAAACCTAATAGAGCCTAAGATCAGTAGGAACCAAGACAATTTAAGATGGAGGACCAGATGCCAGATGGATAGCAGATGGATGGTTTACAGTTTCATTATAAGCTCATTGCAATATATTTTTTACAGTAAAAAGCAGTAAAGCACACCCACCTGCACCTTGGCAGCTTTACAGTTGCCATTGCAATCCCCAGAAGTGATCAAATATGCATAGAGAATGCAAGTCATCCTTCTTTCTTAAAACAGTATAAACGCTGCTTATCCTATTTACCCCATTTTAACACTTGTTTAAACCTAGACATTTTCATAAATGGCACTACTTCTCAGGAGTGCTCAGACTCTGACTTTGAGTGTTTACTACTGCTTTTGAATGGCTGTTTTTCATAGAAAAAGTGCAGCTCTTTCTTTGAGTACTCTGACTTCTGATTCTCAAGTGCATGCTTTTTCTAATAAATCTTTATCTACACTTTCTTTTTCTGACTCAAAATCGAGTTATTATCTGTGACTCTCAAATGAATCTTATTCCCAGATCATGGTCTAATGACTTAGGTCTGATCAGGCTCTTTCAGTAACAGTATGAACTTAATATTTTGAAAATAGATTTGATTTCTATTACAATTCACTTGATTTAACTTAGTTTTTCATGTTTGTTATTACATTTTTTTTTTGCTTTTTTGGGTCACATCCGGAAATGCTCAGGGGCTTTATCCTGGCTCTGCACTCAGGAATCACTCCTGGCAGTGCTCAGGGGACCATATGGGATGCGGGGATTGAACCCCGGCCAGCACAGGCAAACGCCCTACCCGCTGGGCTATCGCTCAGGCCCTATTACATATTTTGAAAAGAGAAAAAAGTTAGTGTTTAGATTCCTAATTTTTTCATATTTATACATATGCATTCATTGTCCTCTAACTTAGCTCTAACTTTTCCAATTGCTAGATTTTTATTCTCCCTCTATCCGTGTTAATATTTATACATATGCATTCTTTGTCCTCATTCTCAGTTTTCCAATCATTAGATTTATAATCTGTCTATATAGAATAGATATATATTCTATCTATCTATCTATCTATCTATCTATCTATCTATCTATCTATCTATCTATCTATCTATCTATCTATCTATCTATCTATCTATCGATCTATCTATCTATATCTATAGATCTATTGATCTATCGATCTATCTAATATATCATATACCAATCTATCTATATTTTAATGTGAAGATTGTCAAAAGAAAACCTGGAAAGAATGAAATACTTACCAAGAAAGTTTTTAGTCAATATTTTATTACACTTTATTGCATATGCATATTGATAATATAACAAAAATCAAACAGATTCAAATCTAAATACCTAATTGGTTTTGATAAATGATTCATGAACTAGGCAGCAACTCTCAGCAAAGAGGTATGTCTTGCAGAATGAAAGGTTTTAGAGCAAGAAAATAGGGCACCTGAGGTAGCTGGAAAACTAAAAGCATTACTGCAAGTAAAACCCACTTATCATTTAGAAAAGTGAAGGGTGCCGGGGAAATACGCTTTATTTATTAGCGTAGATAAAGATTTATGTTCTTACCATACACTTGTGATGGACAAAAATCTGAGAATGACTGGGTGAAAATTTAGGGTTTGGTAGAGTTTGAAAGTGCAAGTTAGATATTTAGTATTGTTTAATGCAGCATGCATGCATGAAAGATTCCATTCTATATTTTTCCTTTTCCTTTTCTCCTTCCTTTCCTTTCTCTTTTACTCTCCTTCCCACTCTTCCTCACTTCCTTTGCTTCCTCCCTCTTTCCTTCCTTGCTTCCTTTCAGTTTTGTTTGTTTCTGAGAATATCTGACAGTGATAGAATCTATTCCTACCATGGTTACTCTGATTTTTCATCCTCATTCTCTTCCTTCC
>JAJIBD010035690.1:0-13954 GCA_021461705.1 Cryptotis parvus
CTCAGTGGCAAGCTCTCATCTCATGCATTCACTGATGAACCACAATGGGGAAAGATTGGATTTTCCCTCTTGGGTGGAGCTCTGAAGAGGTTGGGAGTCTGGATGTAAGAAAATGTTGACCTCATCAAGTGGGGGAGTTTCCTTTGGCTTTTTGAGACTCTATTGGGATGAGGCCAGAGGGCTTAGAACCTGTCTTCCGGTAACTCATGATCAGCTGAGTACAAGGAGAGCTGGTAGCTGATATCTGCCCAGTATATCTGAGTTATATATATATATATAACTTATATATAGATATATATGGAGCTCCCATATATATATATATATATTATCTATCTCTATCTATATATATATATATATATATATATACTGAAATAACTAAGAAGTGGGACTAGTAACATTTCAGCTTGGGAAACGCTGGAGTCAGGTACCTTGCACTCCCACATATGAATGGTAGCAGGAAAAGTAGCAGATGTATCCTCAAGGCTGAAGAATCAAATGAAACCAGAGGGACAAGAGTAGCAAGCCCACAGATCAATAGCAACAGACCATCAGACCATCCAGAGTGCTAAGACATTAGAGACAGACCCAGAGAGAAGGAGTGTTTACCACAAGTGGTATATTGGGAGTTGATGCAGAAAAAATAAGCTCAAGAACCTGGACACAGGACGTGGCCGACAATACCCAATTCTAATTCTTGTTAAACAAAAACTTCATAAATATCAAGTTTTTTTTTATCTTTTGTCTTTGGGGACATACCCAGCAATTCTCAGGGTTACGCCTGGTCTGCATTCAGAAATACTCCTGGAGTTGCTCAGGGAACTATATGTATGGGATACTTCAGATAAAACCAGGTTAGCTATACTTAAGATAAACACCCACCCCCACTGTATTATTTCCCAGTTTCATCACAAGATTTTTAGACAAATTTTCCATACAATAAAGCAAGGACCCTCCTGGAATTATTTAGTTTTTTTTATAGCAGATTTAGGTAATCCAGGATTTAAGTATCCCGGCCACCCTAGTGTGAGGGAACCTGGGTGGATCATGGGGTGTCAGGAATCAAAGTCAAGGTCTCAAACTACGAGAGCAATATGGATAATGTTATATCTCCCCAGATCCAGGACATTGCGATTTTATAAATCATTAAATGTAATAATGATTTTGGGAAAGAACTAACTTAGCAAAACAGAAGAGTAAAGAAGAACAAAACACTAAGTATCTGAGAAAAGCATAAAATTAGATGGAAATGGTTTGCTAGTGTTTGTAAATATAAGACAACAACCATTAATCTGTACCTAAATATAAACCAACTATGCAAATGACACATCACAAAATATTTTCAGTGATATTTCAAAAGTGTTGTGTTACGTCAATACTCACATTGTAACTCTAGGTGAAAAATTAAAACACTAAAGTATTGAACAACTTAAGACTGTATCATTAAATATTTAGTAACAATTGTCTGTTAATATATTTTCTTCAGATCATAACTTGAAACAAATAACAACTGTTGGGAGCCAGAGCACTAGTACAGCTGGTAGGGCATTTGTTGCAGCCAACCAGGGTTCAATCTCAGCACCCCATATGGTCTCCTGAGCACCACCAAAGTAATTCCTGAATGCAGAGACTAGAGTATCTGCTGAGCATTGCTGGATGTAACTCAAAAAGCAAAAAAAAAAGTAACAACTATTTTATTAATTGCTTAAAATTCATGAGTGCATTTAGCTTAACTTCCCATTCAACATACTTTTAATATTAAACAAACTAAAAACTACCAAGCCCAAGAATTCACACAAGTTTGGTATGGAATGCAAATTTGGGAAAATGGTTATCATCTGTGATTCAAGTAAGTGTAAATTGAGCCCTTAGTCCAGCATAAGGAGACAAAATTTTAATTAAAAGATCATTCTTGTTTATTTTAGGAAAAAATATATTCATTAGCATGTGTTCAGAGAGAACTGAACTGATGTTTATATTTTTGTTTACTAACTTGACATCAGTTGCACTCTCTGAAAAATCTCCAGTGAAAACCAGAATGCAGTTAGATGGATGCACTATTTAGAAACAGCTTTTATAAATGACCCAAGAAATCTAACACTAAAAACAAAAAAATATTTACAATTTCCTGGTAAAATTAATATCTTCTGATAAAACAATTAGTTAATACAAGTATTTTATAAATCAGTTCAAATATTGACATGCTAGAGACATTTTATGAGATTCACTAAAGTTATTTTCAGATTCAAAGTTATGATTTCCATTAGGAATAAATTTACATTCTGCCTCAGAACAGATGTCTTTCACTTCTTCATCATTCATGTGTTAAGCACTTAGTCACAGCTTTAGCCTCAAGCCTCTATAGGGACTAGCAAGCAGGAACCATAAAACTGATAGCACTAAATTGAAAGATTACCTAAGCCCTGACTTTTAACAAACCTGAGCTTTCTTCCTAAGCAAATTAAAATTTCTAATCAGGGGATTCTTTACATAAAAAACAGCATTTTGTGAGTGCTTTTTCACACTCTCGCACCCAATTAAAAGAAAGTTTCTAACATTTGCTTTTATGGTTGTCTTAGGAATCTTGGTCTTACTGAAGTAATTTACCAGAGACTCTCATTTAAGACTTTCTTCTATTAAACCAAATGAAGTACAGCCATTCACTTGAGTATCAGAATCTATCCATCCTATAGTATCTTCTCTATTGCTCTAATTACCATTATCTTTTTTGTGGTGTGTAAGTAATGGAATTTTATATAGAATTAATTTTCAGAAAAATTAGGGTGATATTTTCCTTGCCATATAAAACAATATAACAACATGGTAGAAAAGAACTCCGATAGTCCCTCATAAATAACCCCACTATAAAACTGAGTCATTTAGAGGATTTAGCCACTCATGGAAGGCTCCCAAGAATGATAGCCAATATGAGTCAACATCACCAAGTTTTCAGTAACTTGAATTGTTATAAGAATCTCTGTCGGAAATGAAAGACACAAGCCCTGACCATATATTGCTAGTAATTGCTCTCTTTTTTTAATTTTATTTTATTATATCACCGGTGTTGCAAGTGTGGCTGCGGTGCCCGGCTGCATGGGCAGGTGGCAGACAGGGAGACAGACATGTCTACACCTGGGACTCTGCCGTGGGCCCTGGATGGTTGATAGTCTGACACAGAAAAGACTGAGCCCTGCAATGAACCCAGAGCCCACAGTAGAGCCTGGCAAGCTACCGTGGTGTAGTCGGTGTCAAAAACAGTAACAATATTGTACCTCATTCTCAACAAATGGAGATGTTACTGACACCACTCCAACAAATGGATGAACAATGGGAAGAAGTGACAAGAATCACTGTATCACTGTATCACTGTCTTACGTTCATCATCGATTTACTCAGCGGTGCCAGTAACATCTCCATATGTTGTCTCATGCAAGTATGGCCCAAGGGCACCTGCTTGCTCCAGGAACATAAAGAGCCTCAAACCATTCCATCAGGTCATGGGAATGAGGTCTATGATAGTTACTGGTATTTGGCATATCAAGTACAACATGGGTAGCTTGCCAGGCTCTACCATGTAGCATACTCTTGTAGTCATCTCTAAATCAGCATTATTGATGAACCTTGCAGCTGACGAACTGGGCTGTGATAGACTGGTCTGCTGGGTAGGGGATTCTGAAAGGAAGTCGGATGTGGAAAATGGAGGCCCTCATGGAGTAGGCAGTCCTCTGGCTTGTTGCAAGGCTCTGCTGGGGTGGCGGGCCAGGGAGCTAGAACATGCCATCCCTCCAGGCGCCTCGTGAGTGGCTGGGCACAGGGAGAGCCAGTTGCACCTCTGCCCATGTCTGTGCCAAGAGATATACAATTATAAAGATGTCCATGTTTGGGTTTCCCAGTCATATAGTGCTCCAGCACTGATCCCTCCACTAGTGCCCATTTCTCAACACAAATGTCCAAAATTCCCTCCCCCGCCCCAGCCTGCCTTTATGGCAGGCAATTTTTAACCACTATTATCTTCAGAGTATCCCTTATAGCTATCCCATAGAGTCTTTGACAAAGTGTGAATTAAAGTAGTATTCTATATGTCCATCCATTTGTAAGCAAATTTCATGACTTCATTTTCTGACAGCTGCATGATATTCCATTGTGTAGATGTACCATAGTTTCTTTATCCAGTCTTCTGTTTTCAAGACACTCAGGTTGTTTCCAGATTCTGGCTATGTGAACAGTGTTGTGATAGATATAAAGTGCTGATAGTGTTTCTTTTTGTGTCATGCTTAGTGAGATTAATCAGAAGGAAAAGTACAGATATAGAAAGACTGCATTCATTAATGGGATATAAATATATACTAGTGTTCTACTAATTGTTGGAAATGGTAACGCCAGATTAGAACTGAGCATTGAGGTGTAGGAAAAGGGTATGCATCATAACCCCTAAATGTATGTATGGCAAACCACAATGTGTACAAGAAGGAGAGAAGAGTAGAGAGGAAGAAAAAAATGTAACTGCTATAGAGTGCGCTGAGGGTGGGGGAGGGCATCTGAGAACATGGTGGCGAGAATGGGCACTGGTGGAGGTGTGGGTGCTACAATATTGTATGACTGGGACCTAAGCATGAACAGTTTTCTAAATGTCTATCTCACAATGCTATAAACAATAATTATTATTAATTAATAATAATTAATTAAATAATAATCAACCAATTATTATTATTATTATAGACTCTCAGACATAGGGGAAGCTGCTACTTGCTTTCCCTGTGTCCAGCCACTCATGAGGTGCCTGGGGAGCATGGCGGGTTCTAGCCCTGGCCTGCCACCCCAGCAGAGCCTCACAACAAGCCAGAAGACCCCCTACTCCATGTTAGCGCCATTTCACATCCGGACCTCCCTCTTGTCCCAACTCCACCAGCAGACCAGATTATCACTGCCCGCTCTTGCGGCCACTAGCCGGCAGCAAGGTTCATCAATAAATGCTTTTATTTGGAGGTGACTACAAAGTATGCCACCCACACAACAAGCCTGGCAAGCTGCTCGTGGTTGTGTTTGATCTGCCAAATACCAGTAGCATTTATATTAGGTCATTCCCATGACCTAATATAATGGTTTGAGGCTCTTATGTTCCTGGAGCAAGCGGATGCCTTTGGGTTTACTAGCATGAGACAGGACATATGGAGATATTACTGGTGCCCGCTCTAGCAAATAGATGATGAACGGGAAGATAGTGAAGAATAAAATAATAATAATAATAATATAATAATAATAAAATAATCATAATTATGTATGAACATCACCTGGAAACATTTTAGAATTGCAAGTTCTAAAGACCTATTCAAACGTAGTAGATAAAAGCTGCATTATAGCATAACCTCAATATTATTTACATTTGTTTAAACTGAATATCACTATTCGGGAACTTTGGGGTATTAAGGTGGGAATCATCCCTTAAATATACACCCAGGGTCTGGAGTGTAAGGCACTTGCCTTATACATGGCCTATCCAGGTTTAACACTGGGCATTCCATATGTTCCTCAAGCTTGCCAGTATAATTCCTGAGTGCAGGCCAAGGAGTAAACCCTAAGCACTCCAGGTGTGACCCAAAAACCAAAAGAAAAAAAGCTACACACTGCATCTATCTGCTATAGAGTAGCTTCCTGAAGATGTGCCACTAGACAATAATGACCACATTCTGGGAGAATACAGAACTGAAAATATACTTCATCTGTAAACTATAAACAATGGACAATTAAAATTACAGTAGGATACTGTGACTTTCCCATGAAACAGAAAACTGAAAATATTGGTTGAAAAGCAGTTCAGGAACACTGCCTCCTTTCCCGGTAGGCAGGAATGCTAAGTCTTGAAAGAAATCAGCAGCCCAGCACTCAGATCATCAACACTGAAGCAATGAGCTGCAGTGGTTATGGGCAGAGAACAGTACTTAACAGATTCGTGGGGCAGAGGGCTGTAACTGGTTTCCTACCAACTCCACCCTGCTTCATTGCCTGCAGTTTCCACACCCATTTCCCTTCTCCACCTACAGCCCTGATCAGAAAAGAGAAATGTAAAAAAAAGCCACAGAACTTTAGGAAACGAAAAGAAAACATATCCATTAGATAGTCCACTGTGTAGATAGGAGCATACCAGCAACAAAGACTAAAATATTATTACAGCAACATGAATCATCAGATAAAGAACAGTAAATATTCAAAAATCAAACTGAAAGTCAGAATTTTATGACCTAATGAGGTCAGACCTAATAATCTGTTTGGAATTAATAATAAATAGATTTAATTTTGTTTGGAATTTTTCTAATTCCAAACAGATTTCCAAAAAATTCAACAAAGTCTAAGAAAACAAAGGAAGGAACATTGTGTCAGAAGGATAGTAAAGAGAAGAACCTCACTAAACAGTGAGTCTATAAAGAAACATTAAGCTCTGGAAATGAATAATTTAATTCATGAAATGAACACTATTTAAAAAAATATAGAAAGCAGGATAGACCTTATGAATAAAGCAATAGTGAAATCAAACTGTATAAGTGATTCAAATTAAAGAAGAGAAAATCAGGCCAAAGAGATAATACAGGGTTAAGGTAGTCTGTCTGTCTGTGTCTGTCTATCTGTCTGTTGCTCTTCCTTTCACACATCTCATATTTAAAAAAATTAATTAAACAAGACATTTCCCCACCCCCATGTGAAACGTGAATATCTTAAGGTCTGTTCTCTCTTCCTGTAATGACCTCCAACCCACAGGATACTCTTTCCTCAGAAATAATTCTTTCAAATAAGCTCTCTTTACTGAGTCCAACTTAGTTTTTATCTGAGAAGTGAAATAAAGGGTTTATTGAAGAATATTAAATCTGCATTAAAGCCTTTAGAAGGTTTCAAAAACGAATAAACACTTGAACTAAAGAATAGACAGTGGGACCGCACTCTGAGAAGCTTGGGAGACCAAATGAACACAGCCACTAACTTTTTAGCCTGCAACCTGGGGAGGCAAAAGGGCAAAGGCACAAAACACTAAACTGTCAATTAGTAGAGTGACAAAGCGCATTTATAACAGCTACTGTTTCATTCATTTTTACATCTTTAGATCTTGCTTTATCTGCTTCCTGTTTTCTCATCAATGTTACACACCTTTCAAACAAAGTATCATGAATCAGAAGAATGGTTAATATAAATATTCTATACAAATGGCCCAGATCCCTGTGATGGGAAAAATATTCCCTTGTGCAAGATATTGCAGTACTTACTCGACCACAAAACTCATTATTCTCTTTATTTTTCATCTAAATTTTTAAAAAATATTTTATTATACCACCATGAGATATAAAATTGCAAGATGTTCATGTTTGAGTTTCCAGTTCCTACCATGTTCCAGCACCCAAACCTCCACCCGTGCCCAATTCCCACATCAGTGTCCCCACTTCCCTCCTCTTCCCCCAGTATGCCTCCATGGCAGGTTCTTTATCTCCTTTCTCTCTTTCTACTATCTCCCCCACCCCTCTCTTTCTCCTTCTCACTTCCCTTTCTTACACTTTGTGAATTGTAATACATACATTTAGAAGTTATCATGTGTATCTTTTCCTTATATTCAATGCTCAGTTATTGGATGGTATCAGCATTTCAATGATTATCAGCACATTGTTCACTTCTATGTCTTACTGCCTCTGACTCCCAGACATTTGTGGTATACCAGGTTCTGAGATATCACACAGGTGACCATACCATGGATTGGACTGTGTCCAGCTGTGGAGTCGGACCTTGAGGATGACTGTGGGTTGTGTCCTGTGAGGTTTTCTGACTTCTGGGAGCCTGGCAGGAGACAGGCCAAGGAGCAAAATCCTGCCCCACCCCCAAGACACTCCAACAGCCTAGCACTGGGCAGGCAGGCGAGACTCTGCCCTGCACCTGAATAATACCTGGTGTCCAGGTGAGAGCCCCAGCAGCAATTCTGGCAGGGCAGCCAGGCCTTTGTGGAGGGAGCAGATGGGAGGGGTAGCCCCAGTCCAGGCTCCCTAAAAACCTGGTTGGCGTAGTCCCTAAGTCCCACATGCCTGGGCTTGAATTCAGCCTCTCTTGCGGTTGGACTGTGTCCAATTGTGGAGTCAGGACCAGAGGGTGACGTGGTTGTGTTGTGTGAGGTTTTCTCACTTCTTCTGTTCTTCAATGTACTTTCTGAGTTTCTAGAACATGATTGGTTCCACTAGTTTGATGTACCACGCGACTGTGGCCACTGCGCTCAGGGAGAGATTGACGGGTAGCCTCTCCCATGAGTCTGAGTTTCTGCTTGATGGCTAATAGCCCTGAGGCAGTTTGTGGAGTGGGGCCAGCAGCACCTGGATGGGCCAGAGAGGGGAAAGGGGGACCACAGCTCCATCTCTATGAATGCCTGGAGGCTTCCACCTCTGAGAACTGCCTACCTGGGCTTGAACTCAGCTGCTTTGCTGAGTCAGGCTTGAGATCAGCTTCTCTTGGGTGGGGCTTGATGAGCTGTGGAGTATGGACCATGAGAATGGTGGCTATTATGGTGAGCGAGTTTCATCTGGCTGCTTCTGAGGCTTCACTGAGGTGATGGGCCAGGACTAAAACCCATTTTCCCTCTTGGGAGCCTCATGGACAGCTGAGCTAGGGGAAAGCCAGATGGCAGCTTTTACCCTGTGTCGGAGTCTCTGCATGATGGTCGATAGCCCTGAGTCAGCCACTACTCTATATAGCCAACATTAATTAATTGTGCTTAAACAAGAACTAGTAATTACTGGATAATTCTTAAGCATATCATACCTTTTCCCATCTTTGTGCATTCTCATTTGTGATCATACCTCTCATATTTTCATATACAATTCTTCAGAGTTAACGTGTTTCCTCAAAGGAGATACCATGTTGTAGATGCTGCCACATTAAAGATGAGAAAAATGAGGTTTTAAACCTAATAGAGCCTAAGATCAGTAGGAACCAAGACAATTTAAGATGGAGGACCAGATGCCAGATGGATAGCAGATGGATGGTTTACAGTTTCATTATAAGCTCATTGCAATATATTTTTACAGTAAAAAGCAGTAAAAAGCACACCCACCTGCACCTTGGCAGTTTACAGTTGCCATTGCAATCCCCAGAAGTGATCAAATATGCATAGAGAATGCAAGTCATCCTTTTCTTAAAACAGTATAAACGCTGCTTATCCTACTTACCCCATTTTAAGCACTTGTTGAAACCTAGACATTTTCATAAAAATGGCACTATTCTCAGGAGTGTGCTCATACTCTGACTTTGAGTGTTTACTACTGCTTTTGAATGGCTGTTTTTCTTAGAAAAAGTGCAGCTCTTTCTTTGAGCACTCTGACTTCTGATTCTCAAGTGCATGCTTTTTTCTAATAAATCTTTATCTACACTTTCTTTTTCTGACTCAAAATCGAGTTATTATCTGTGACTCTCAAATGAATCTTATTCCCAGATCATGGTCTAATGACTTAGGTCTGATCAGGCTCTTTCAGTAACAGTATGAACTTACTATTTTGAAAATAGATTTGATTTCTATTACAATTCACTTAATTTAACTTAGTTTTCATGTTTGTTATTACATTTTTTTTTTTGCTTTTTTGGGTCACACCGGAAATGCTCAGGGGTTTCTCCTGGCTCTGCACTCAGGAATCACTCCTGGCAGTGCTCAGGGGGACCATATGGGATGCGGGGATTGAACCGGGGCCAGCACAGGCAAACGCCCTACACCGCTGGGCTATCGCTCAGGCCCTATTACATATTTTGAAAAGAGAAAAAAGTTAGTGTTTAGATTCTAATTTTTCATATTTATACATATGCATTCATTGTCCTCTAACTTAGCTCTAACTTTTCCAATTGCTAGATTTTTATTCTCCCTCTATCCGTGTTAATATTTATACATATGCATTCTTTGTCCTCATTCTCAGTTTTCCAATCATTAGATTTATAATCTGTCTATATAGAATAGATATATATTCTATCTATCTATCTATCTATCTATCTATCTATCTATCTATCTATCTATCTATCTATCTATCTATCTATCTATCTATCTATCTATCTATCGATCTATCTATCTATCTAGATCTATCGATCTATCGATCTATCTAATATATCATATACCAATCTATCTATATTTTAATGTGAAGATTGTCAAAAGAAAACCTGAAAGAATGAAATACTTACCAAGAAAGTTTTTTTAGTCAATATTTTATTACACTTTATTGCATATGCATATTGATAATATAACAAAATCAAACAGATTCAAATCTAAATACCTAATTGGTTTTGATAAATGATTCATGAACTAGGCAGCAACTCTCAGCAAAGAGGTATGTCTTGCAGAATGAAAGGTTTTAGAGCAAGAAAATAGGGCACCTGAGGTAGCTGGAAAAACTAAAGCATTACTGCAAGTAAACCCACTTATCATTTAGAAAAGTGAAGGGTGCCGGGAAATACGCTTTATTTATTAGCGTAGATAAAGATTTATGTTCTTACCCTACACTTGTGATGGACAAAAAATCTGAGAATGACTGGGTGAAAATTTAGGTTTGGTAGAGTTTGAAAGTGCAAGTTAGATATTTAGTATTGTTTAATGCAGCATGCATGCATGAAAGGATTCCATTCTATATTTTTCTTTTCTTTTCTCCTTCCTTTCCTTTCTCTTTACCTCCTTCCCACTCTTCCTCACTTCCTTGCTTCCTCCCTCTTTCCTTCCTTGCTTCCTTTCAGTTTTGTTTGTTTCTGAGAATATCTGACAGTGATAGAATCTATTCCTACTCATGGTTACTCTGATTTTTCATCCTCATTCTCTTCCTTCCTTCCTTCCTTCCTCCCTCCTCCCTCCCTTTCCTCCCTTCCTTCCTTCCTTCCTTCCTTCCTTCCTCCCTCCCTTTCCTTCCTTCCTTCCTTCCTTCCCTCCTTCCTTCCTCTCCTTCCTTCCTCCCTTTCCTTCCTTCTTTTCCTTCCTTCCTTCCTTCCTTCCCTCCCTCCTCCCCTCCTTCCTTCCCTTCCCTCCCTCCCTTCCCTCCTTCCTTCTTCCTTCCTTCCTTCCTTCCTTCCTTCCTTCCTTCCTTCCTTCCTTCCTTCCTTCCTTCCTTCCTTTCTCCTTCCTTCCTTCCTTCCTTCCTTCCTTCCTTGGGAGAGTCTATTCCTGTTCAAAGTTACTCTATGTTACCCATGTAAGGTAGTGCTCATAGGTGTTGGAGTATCAAACCAGGGGCTTGACCACCAAGCATGATTTTCAGTCTTTGACCTCTCTCTTTAGCAATTAAATCATTCTTAAACTCCTTCTGATTTTTCCATTACTTAGTTTTGCCTGCTCTAGAGTAGTTGAGGACAGCACTGCTTTTCTGGTCACTATACCTGTTCTTTGTATGCCTCTTGTTTTTGTTAAAACCAAATATTTAAATAATACAAAGTTTGAATCTGGTAATAAGATATCCAGCTTCCTAGAAGTTGTTATTGTGATTTTTTTTGGTTGTCCTTTGTTTAGTGAATTTCCTGAACTAATTTCTTATGTCTAGGTTCCATGTCTGTGGTCACCGATATCTTGGATCTCATGAGTCCATGGTCAGTAATGATTGAAAAAATTCCCTAAATGATATGGGGTGAATTAGTCTTGCAGCTTCTCCCCAGCATGTGTGCATGAGTTGGGATATATTTTCAATGTTCCACATAAGTATTATATAACTTTATTTTATCCTTCACATCTACCTTGTGCAGGACTCAAGTTAAATTTTAAATAGGAAGTAAGAACTTCTTAAATCATTTGGTCATATTTACCGTATTTGGCTTCTAAGTTACCAGGAATGTGTCAGAACTCCTTATGTCCTTTCAAGTCCTCAGATTTGAAAAATAGTTTTTGGGTTTATTTTTTTGTGTTTTTGGTCAGCTTCTAATTAGCTCAAACTACTGCAGTCATGGCAATACCACCTCCAGCAATTCCTTAGTTACACAATTGCCTCTGAATATTTTCTACTAATGTTTTGGAACTTGGTGCTGTTTTAGCAGAGCATCTCTGAGCTTAGTTAAAAGAAAACAAGCCCTGCAACTGATACTTTTTAGAGAGCTGCCTGTTTGATTAAGTAGAAGTCTCTGGGGTTGGGGCCTTTAGATCATTTCAAACTGTCCTGTCTTTCCTAGGACTTACTAGCTAGCCAGATTTCAACGCCCCCAAAACATGTCTTTGGCATAAGTATTGCTTCATAAAAAAAAGGTTTTAAAGGTTAATTTGAGGTTGTTCTTCTGTAAAAGATGAAAAAACATTTGTGTAATTGGGGCCGGGGCGATAGCCCAGCAGGTAGGGTGTTTGCCTTGCACGCAGCCCGGCCCATGCAGGCCCGGATTCGATCCCCGGCATCCCATATGGTCCCAGGCACAGCCAGGAGTAATTCCTGAGTGCAGAGCCAGGAGAAACCCCTGAGCATTGCCGGGTGTGACCCAAAAAGCAAAAAAAAAAGTGTAATTTAGGTACCAGAATTCATAATACAACTAATAATAAAGTATCAGTTTACATTCGACACTACGCTCTCCACCAGATTGTCAGCCTCCAAAGTCTTCAGGTTCCCTCCCTGTCCACATTCCTTAGACAAACACAGTTCTGTGACTGTCCAAATTTGTTGTCATTGATCACTTGTTCCCTTACTATGATTTCAAATAGGAGAGATAATTCTGTATTTGTCCCCCCTTTCAAATATCTCCTCGGCATACCTTTTAGTTCCATCCATATAGATGTTAATTGCATGATTTCATCTTTTCATAGAGCTCAGTTAGATTTTTGTCGTGTTTCTATTCCACAGTTATACCCACGCACCTGATGGTGAGCATTTGGGTTTCTTCCATATCTTGATTATTGCAAATAGTGCTACAATTGGCATAAGAGTAGAAATGTATTCTTTTTGAAATAGTGTTTTGGATCATTGAAATAGATGCCAAGAGACATTTACCTGTACAGAGGAAAATCTCTCCCATGTATTTGGAAAGTCTATTCTCTGTAACACAATGGAGAAGTAATCATTTAAATATACAATAACAACTCAAATCTTGTAGGCTGTTATTATTCTGGTGACCTCTCAAGCCTATTACTCTTACCACCTGCATATTATTTGGTTTAGCTGAGGTTAAAGTGATTAAGGCCAAGATGGAAATGAGTTACTTTGTCTTAGATTTCTCCCATGCAAACATGAGTTGTATGTTTCTATTAAGCTATTTTTAAAACTTAATTTATCAGTTGCTTGTTTATTTTCTAGGCTAATAGAATCCATGAAAACAAGGGAACGCACAAAAAGATCTCTTTCACAAGTGGGATATAAAGAAACATAATAGGGGTATAAACATATCCAAAGGCAAAAGAAACTGAGAACTGGTCCTTATTATGGGCTTGCCATGAGGAAGGGAAGAGGGGCTTAGCAGAGAGGACACTGGGACAATGGTGGAAGGAAGGAGACACTTTAGAGGAGGGTGGGTTGGGAAATGTGTTATGAATGAAACCCTATAGTGAAATATTGTCAGCCCTGGTGACTAAACAAAAATTAGGAAACGGTTTTAGAATTTTGAGAAGTAAGAATCAAGGATGGATGGTAACGGGGTTACTGTGAAATCACTGCTTTTGGGAAGCAAATGCTGCTTGGTGAACAAAATACCAGTGCTTTTACAAGACAATTTTTCATTTTTGCAGAATATCAACAGATGGAATGGGGGTTACTGATATATACTGTATTTGAACTTGGAGATAGAGGAGTGGCATAGATGTTCCTGCACAGATATTATTTAAAATAAGCAGTTGATATTTGGTTGCTGAGATGCCAGAAAATATATCCAGCAGGTGATGCCCAGTAAAAAATCTCTAAATACTGACTTAAAAGTTATGCTGCTGTGAATCAGTGGGGAAGGACATTGTACTTCACAGACCCCAAGAATTGAGACCTGAGGGACACACATGTTCAAGGGCATGAGG